>CAIGRN010048122.1:0-12766 GCA_903798345.1 Fraxinus anomala
AGTGATTGAAGTCCCCTGCAAGTTATGTTTATTTTTTATTGCAGTTGAATAATTTTGATTCGTGTACTACTAATCAATGACAGCTGCAAAAAATTTTACGACATCTTTTCTTGCTTCTTTTTCCCCTTTTGTACTGTTTTGGCTTCAAGGTTTTCTTTCTTCTTTGGGTGGGGGTGGGTGTTGAAGGAGGGTTTCTTTCATCTATTTAATCTTCTTTAAGGGAGTTGTGATGGTTTATCTGTTGCTGTTCAATGATTCTAACAGTTGAGGAGATATCAGGTAATAGTTTGTTCTGGCCCTTTAAAGAGTAGAATTGCTTTTGGCCAAAACTTAATTTGGATATTGTTTTTCAATTTTTCTCTTTTTTCTTCACCTTAATGATGTACCTCGGGTGGTTCAATGGTNTTGTTTTTCAATTTTTCTCTTTTTTCTTCACCTTAATGATGTACCTCGGGTGGTTCAATGGTTGTAGCAAATATTTTGTTTGTTTTTTAATAAAGGTCTCTCTGTTCTCAAAAATTATGTAGAAAGCTTCTTTTACATGTCATTTACTTTTTCTCTTGTTTGCTTGGAAGGTTTCTTTCTCAAATATGATTGCAGTATGATGTTTTACTTCCTCTGTAATTTAAAATTTGATTGCAGTGCTATATACTTGACTTGGGGAGTATAAATGGAGAACAAAAGTGATTCTTATGCTGGCAGTTTGGTTGCGAGTGTGGTGAGCCACATGCGAAGATTTCTGTTTCATGTTCTATCCATGGGTCCAATTCCAAACCACATTGCCTTTATTTTAGATGGAAATCGAAGGTACGCTAAGAAACAAGAACTTGGAGAGGGGTTGGGTCACAGAGCTGGCTTTTTGGCTCTTATTTCTCTGATGAAGTACTGCTATGAATTGGGTGTGAAATACGTAACTATATATGCATTCAGCATCGATAACTTCAAAAGACGGCCCGAGGAAGTTCAGGGTGTGATGGATTTAATGCTGGAGAAAATTGAAGGATTGCTCAAGGAAGAAAGTATCGTGAATCAGTATGGAGTTAGGGTTTATTTTATCGGGAACTTGAAACTTTTGAACACCCCTGTTCGGGATGCAGCTGAAAAGGCGATGAAAGCTACAGCAAACAACGACAAGAGCATTCTCCTGATTTGTGTGGCATATACTTCAACCAATGAAATTGTGCATGCTGCTCAAGAAGCTATTGAGGAGAAGTGTGGTGAAACCCAAGAGTCAAGTAAAACAAGTGGGGCCCAAAATGGTGAAATATGTCAAGAAAAACATGAGGGACATCGTACAATAAAGCTAGCAGATATTGAGAGGCACGTATATATGGGATTAGCTCCGGATCCTGATATTTTGGTTCGAACATCAGGCGAGTCTCGCCTTAGCAATTTTCTCCTTTGGCAGACTTCAACTTGCCTTTTGTATTCCCCCAAGGCTTTGTGGCCGGAGATTGGATTACGACACTTAGTATGGGCAGTATTGAACTTTCAAAGAGTTCATCCATACTTGGAGAAGAGACGAAAGCAGGTATAATTATTCTTTTTTGCTCCAGCGGTCATTAATATGGATGCAGGGAAATATTAATGAAAATAACTGGGAAAACCAGGCACGTCGTTTTTAAATACGTGAGCCTATCTATCCTCCTTTACTACCATTTCCTTATCAACATGATGCTCGAAACTGGCGTAGGCTTTTAAGTTAATGGCTTTGAAGATATAATGAAGCATACTAAATTATGTATTTGTTTACTCGTTATGTACTTTAATGCTTAATCTACAAGGAAAAATTATACATTTTGGACTTGTTGAAATACAAATGCTTAGGGAGTGGATTATTTTGATGGTTTCAAATACATATGCTTTGTAATTAATATATTTGGTTTGTACCTGGCTACCTGCTGCATTTCCTATGTGATTCCATGAAGGACTATTGGAACAATATTCGAGTCTTAGCCCCGCTTTTATTCAGATTTTTTGTCTATTTTGATAAAAATTGATAGAATGTGTTGTTGAAAAGATCTGGGTTACATGAAATGTAGTTAAAGTTAATTATCGACTTTACTTATATTTTAATCAATTTTTTTAGCTGAATCAAACGTAAACTTTTGTTTTTGACCTATTGAAAAGGCAAATCTAGTGTGTGGGAGAGATTATTTGAAGTTAGAATGCGTGGTTAAAAAGTAGGAAAAAATTATACAAAATTATTTTATTTGGAGAATATATGGTTGAAAATGAATTTGAGAAAAAATAATTTTCATATAAGTTGTGCCAAACTAATGCTTAGTCTTCATACATTTGAGATAAAACTCAAAGTCGACTACTTTCTGCTCATTTAATTATGTTTTGTTCGGTACATATTTATCATAAGTGCATGTTTGGTATTTATTATTGATAAAAACAGAAATAAAAGGGATTCTTTTCTTATTTAATATTGTTCTAGTAGCACCGTATATTAGTCCTAATAAAATGTAGCACAATTGTCTTGTGTCTAACGCATATAGAAAGTATCTCGAGTTTCTAATTTCACTGAATAAATTAAAGGTATATGTAAACTAGGCAGACGATGAAAGATAATGTTGGCAGGGGCAGGGCTTAACATGGACTACTTTTCATGGATATTAATGGTTGAAGTTTTCAGTTTCTCTCGAAAAAACGATGAAATAAACGCCCAAAGTTAAGACTAAAAAGAACATATAAAACCAATATGTACATGTAGATTCATTAGTAGATGACCAGGTGTCCAAATCGACTAACGAACGCCATAAATGAGTCGTGGTTAAGGTTGAAATTTCACTTGAACTCAGCTAATTGGTGTAATTGTTTTCTTGAACTTTTCGTCGCAAGTTACAAGGTGCTTTAACCATCATACGTTTTAAGGAGGGGAGGGGAGGGGAGGGCAGGGTTTGACAATATCAAGGTAGGGGAGAGAGAAAAAACTGTTGAGTTCTATTCACTGCTGAGTACCAAACATGCCTTAAACGGCTACCTTGAAAAGAAGAAGAAACGCGAAACAAAAAGTCCCACCATTGAGCAGCTGGTAATCCAAGATTAGAGCAACCATAATTTCCGATACGATACACCAGCAATACAACAGCAAGAAAAAGAAATTTCGATTTCCAGAATTAACATCACACAATTTCAGGGAGGAGAGAAGGAAAATGGATATAAATAAAAGATATGGTCTCAAAGAAAGAATCTTTACTGTAATTTTGAATCTCCTCTTTACCTGATTCTTTCGTCCTTTTCTTTTTCTGCCCATAAACTAAATAAAACACAGGTTTTCAAGTTAAACGTTACATTGTTACATGAAAGAATAAATTAGGACTGCACCTTCTCTAATATCTCTTAACAGATATCACAAGAAATTCCCAGAAGAACGCAGCAGGAGTATACAGCACAAGGAAAACTTAAGTGGTACTGATTTCTGTGGATGTAGCTGCACAAGGAGCTAAAGTTTTTGCCGGGATATTGATGCCGCCTCCTCTAATGGATAAAGTGGGGCCCCTCAACGAGCTCGCTCGACTGACAAGATCTGAGTCTAGAAATACAACTATCACTGTGATGTCATCATGAAAATGCCTCCGGACCCCACGATCAATCTTCTTCAGATCAGAATATCTCATTTCTCTTTTCTTCGCTGCTTCCTGCAATGCAGCTTTGACTAGCCTCCTAGCACTTCCCTGAATGACAGAAGTTGAGCAAATATAATTTATCTCCACTCTTGCCATCGATTCAAAGCATAAACATCTCTAAATTTTCCTCTCTTTCTTAATTATTATTATTATTATTATTATTATTATTATTATTATTTCTCAAGGGGTGGGGACCAATAACAACAATAAATTAACCCTAGTTCCTGATAAGAGTAGGAATCAAAATTCAACAAAATTTAGTAGATACACCTATGTATTTAGTTACGACTTACGAGTCACAGATCTTACATGGTGGGGTTGATTTTGTACTATGTCAACTGCCTCCTGATTGCTAAGGTGTTCCCAAAGACCATCAGAAGCAAATATGAGAAACTTATCGTGTGGTTGAAGTTCAAGGACTGAAATTGATGGTTCGTCGCTTAATATTGGCCTTTCAATAGGTTCACGGAGACGAAACTTGGCATATAAAGGTTCCCTATTGAATTCAGCCTTCTTAAGATATACGTCACCGATAGATCGAGAAACCTGCAATGCACATTCTATAAATGAATTTAAATACTTCAACTGAATAAACTAAAACTGATGTGAACTCACGTAGCAATTGAAGCTATGGAACCCACACAAGATTGATTCAATCCCAAGAAAGTCAATAATCAATATTTAAACTTGATTAAAAAATACTAAACCAAGGAACCAACACAACCCCGCGATTACAAGACTCAAGCATCTCACTTGGTTTGTTTGAACGTCACAATAAATAATCTTAATAAGTTCAAAATTAACTGGATGAAGAATAAAGAAGAAAGCAGTAATGTCTTGCAACAAATCTCTCAATAATTGTGTGTTTTACAATGAAAATAATAACCCTATTTATATGGAATCCCCAAAATCCTAGTAAAAACGAAATTAAAATATAAAAATAACAAAAAAAATCACAAAATAGAGTTTTAACTAAAATAGAAGGTTACGTGAAATTTGAAAAATTCGTTAACGGAAATACACTATGCGGCCGCATAGTGTAATTCTATGTGGTCGCATAGATCATTTGAGGCCCTCCCCTGTGGGCTCGGTAAAGTGGCATGCGACCACATGCCCTGAACAACTATGCATTCGCACAGTTGTTTCTTTCAACCTCTCCGTCCATTACTTGAATCAAGTTGCTCCACTTCGTTTCATCTCCCATGTCTAACATAAAACTTGTCCCTTCGCTTGCCGTGATCCATGTTTCATCCACCGTGGCTCGGGCAAGTAGTCACATTGCTTCTTTGACCCGTTTCGCTCGTGACATAGTCATACGCCCTTCCTCAACGATCAATGAATTATTGCCCGGACTTGTCCTCGTATCATGGATCATATAAAAAATGTTTGTGAAAATAGAAATAGTGAAGGAAACATCATGTAAAGAAAAAATTTCACTCATCTGTCATTTGTTAAGTAATCTAAAATCTGGACATGAGCTCACTGATCAATACATTTTAATCTAATCCAAGAGTCCTCTTTACATCTGAATAAATTTGATTAGCATATACGGATAATACAACCGGTATTCTTCTTCTTCTTTTTTTTGGGATAAATCCAAATACATTGAATAGAAAAAGTGGGGGAAGAAAAGGCCTGTATTCAAGGCATTTACACAAGTTAATCAAGGGGCTTCCACAATAATACAAGGAAATTCAAAAGTACAAAAATAGTAAGGGGATGTTTGCTCCAAAAGAACAGAGAAACAGTTTGTTTCTAATTCTCCAGAGAGGATACCCAAAGGTTCCACTCGACACAGTGAACTGATGAATAACAAACACGCTTGCTGTTTCTGACCCCATGCCTCCCCATTCCAAGATACCCAATGCTAGAGAACATTTGCAGGCATAACCCATTGCAACCTCAACAAATGGGAAGAGCATTTCACAATTTTTTTTTTTTGATAACCGTGAATGTCCGGGCCAACTTGCGCGCACCTTGACTAATTCCACGAGGCCTTGAAGTTTACGATAGGGCACTCACCTCAGTGGTCCTAAGAGAACTCGAACTGGTGACATTGGGGAACAAACCCAAGACCTGATCAACTGAGCAAACATTTCACAAATTTGCAGCAACATCACAATGCAAAACAATGTGATTTACATTCTCATCAGAACTATTGCTTGTAAAATGTCAACATATTCAAATTCCATTCTGCCTCAAGTTCTCAGTTGGTAATGTCTCTTTTGCCACCGTCCAGACACAGAAAGGACACATTTCCAGGTGCTTCACTTCCCCAGAATTCCTACCAACGAAAGTTATTCCTGTTAGATTTGATCAAGAGAAAGTGAAATGGCTTCACACTGGACTCCTTCTACCAAAAGCTTTCCACACCATTCTGTCCACCCACTTAAATCATCACTGGAGGTATATCTATCTTGGAAATGCAGCTGTACAGCTTGTACATCACAACCCTGCATGGCCCTCTAAATATTTCATTACATCAGCATTCTCCGTAGAAAGCACCTCAACAACATTGGCTTCCTAGTGTATGGAAATTCTATTTGTTGAAATTCTACTCTTAAAATAGCAACTGCAGAACACCCATGTTTCCAAAAACTGACTCGAGTCTCTCCTGCTACAAAATCCATATGCTCCTCAAAATATTCATTGTTGCTATACATGATACAACCCATTTAAGGTTTCTGCATTCCAACAGTCCCAATTTAACCTGTCCTTATCCCCAGCAACAGTTTCTTTAGTATTCAGCTTCCTCGCAAATCTCCACCACTTATCTAAGATGGGTGTATCTAACAGCATTAGATTTCTTTTCCCCATCCCTCTACATCTGACAGGCTTCTGAAACTATCTCAGTCAACTGAGGGACATCACCCCTATCTAAAAAATGGAGAGAAAAACCTTCTGTAGCTGTTCATCCTTTTATCAACTATGGCATGGGATTGTGAGCACAACCATATAACATGTGGACATATTGTATACTGGACTCAGTCACAGGTAATGATAACTGTTAGCTATTAGAAAATTAGCTCCTCTGATCCAGTTAACTCTCTTAAGTCCTACGATCACGGAAATAACCACTAAACACGAGAGAATCTTCCGCAAAACTCCAAATGCTTTTATCACATCTTACATGCAGTTATCACTTATCAGCAAACAATGAATGATCCTGCTAGCTTTTCCCCACTAATAATGACATTGAAGCCACTAATCAACCCTGAAGCAGCCTGCAGCCACCCTATTCAAAAATTACTGAAGGCTTCGATGAAAAGAAACGAGGGGACAAAGAGTCACCTTCTCTCGAGCTCGCACAGCCAACACATCCAATAGAAAAACCCACTGATGAATATAGAATCTCATGGTATAATATAAAATAATTTTTTTCTTCCATTTCTTATCAAAACAAAAAGTATCCTATCCATAATGCGCATAAAAAATACCAAGTTTAATGGTCATGGACCTTCTCCATATCCATTCTGCAAAAGAACACCAAGGACAAAGACACCAATTATTTTCCTGCCGTCCAAAACAGTATTTTTCAGCAGGAGAAACCAACACCCCCAACACCTTATTTACTCGGAAAGCGATCATGCTGAAATGATGTGATACATGCTTCCAACGACGCTCATTGGCCTAAGATCCCTACTGTCTTCCTCTCCTTACTCTTAGAGATTAAAGCCAAAAAATCACATTTAAACTCTTCACAGCACCTCAATCAGTGGTGTCTGGGGACTTATCCAAACAGTGAGTAGAAAGGGATAAGAGGTCGTCAGGCTTTAGTAACTTATCCCCAGAACAAGATTTCACAGCTATGCTTGCACCTTTCCTCAATGAACAGCCTTCCTAGCTAAAATTTATCTTCTACTAATAAAGGAAAACTCACTCCGACATTGCCATATCTCAAACTGACATTCTTAGAAGAGATGCTAAAAGAAACTCATTGTATTCTTCCAGCGTCTCGTAACTACTTGAAATATATATCCATGTAATACTATATCCTAACGGACTTGCCAAATGAAGCAGTAACTAAACTTGGATAGCTTGAACTTCATTTACTTCCAGCAATAAAGCCAGAATGCCTTGAAAAGTCTTTTAATTTCAAAGGTCCATTTTGCACAAAAGTAATCCAACAGAACTATATCATTCTAAGGGTTTTCATTCTAATCACATCTCTGTCATCTACCAAGATGAACATAAAATTTGGAAAAGGCAACACTTCTGGAAGCATACTCTAACAGATTTATTTTTTACCTTATTTCTAGAATGTTACTTGATTCAACCATTACAAGAGATCACCATCATAACACCCACTGAAGTTGAACATATCTTATTCCATTCCCCAAGTGCCAATATGTGGAATCAGATCTCCCTTACATCTGAGAGCAAATGTAAGAGTGACCAGTGGATTCCCTGGTGGAAGATATGGGAATGCTTTTTCTTGATTTAGAAATTAAATGTAGAACACTGAACCGATATAGGACCAGATAAAGCTAGAAAGAAGAGCATTAGCATTTCAAGAATGGGGCAGATAATAAAAAAATGACTTCAAACTCATTCCTAAGCTGGCACCACTCTACCATGTTGAATCTCAACAAGCGTTGGAGCACTTCTCAGCTGCAGCTTTAGATTGAAGATTCAAGAATTGCATAATAATTAATACACAATTAAACAACATAACCTTCAAATTGTGCATATATAGGGTTGCTAGTAGATCTATTATGTTTCATGTAAATATTGGTATTTCTAACTCCTCTCCTGCCAAAGGTCCAGGTAAAGAAGAAAAGAAGGAATGGGCAAAAAATGAACATTTATGGATTTTGAGTCCACTGACATTGCAAAAATTAGAACCAAAGAGAAGGAAAAAACCTCGTTCACTGTGAAATGATAGAGCTCAGAAACTTTGCGAAAAATTACACGATGTTGAATCAAAACAGAAGAAAGATTAGAAATAATTTGTCATGTTGATAAAGCAAAGATTTAGGTGACAGCTGAAACTACCAACTACATACACTGCAACAAGAATTATAGAAATGAGATTCAAACACAAGCTAAAAGTCGTGATTTAAGTAGGCAACTCTTCCATTGAAACATAATCAACTATGCATCTAAACCCCATTCCTATATGCAAAGAACTGACCTGTATCAAGCCCTTCACACGCCACACATTATGCTTAAGAATTACTATCTGCGAGTCATCTGGGTGCATAGAATGCAACTCCTGTCTGACTGACTCTATGCTCGCGTTATGTTCAGCTGACAGCTGGATGGCAAGAACTTCACCAGTTGCCCTGACAACTCTTCCCAAAACTGCTCGGGAATCACCAAGGTTAGCAATGTAAAGGATACCATTACAAATCACACCCACCAAGCAACAGGAACCAACAGCAGCCAGTTGCGGTTTCATCGACCATTCTTTGGCAACCACAGATATAAATCCCTCTTCTGTTGCCTGAAATGCTTTCCGTATTACGTCGACTGACATGGAGTTCTGCTCAGCAGCGAACCCTGCAAGAAATCAGTTTTAGCTAAATTATTAATGAAACAGCGTTGCGGAAAAAAATAGTGGTTATCATAATAGAGACAAAAGCCAAGACTATTTCAAACAAGAAGTTTATAAATCCAATGGCAAATCAATAAAAACTATTAGCACCCCTAAAATCTTCTTCGACTAATTTATAAATGCTATCCACTTACTCTTCAAGTTCTGAAAGAGATGATCGTTGATGTAGCGTGATGTCTCAGGCCCGCCATGACCATCATATACTCCCACAAATGATCCATATGGGCCAGAATCCAGCAAGCTCAAGGAACCCGACTCAATCTGACTTTGATCCTCAAGCAAATTGTTGGCTTGCACAACAGCCATGGAGAAATCACCAATTAAGTGCTGCCCAGAATCTTTATACCAAAGTAAACCATCTTGCCGGCCAGTTGTATCAGTACCAGTGTGCATATGACGGTCCGATGTACGCTGCCAGCATTTCTGCAGAAAATTTATCAGTCTTGATAACATCCCTCATTTCATCCCTATGTACCACCTATTCCTCAACATCCAAAATGGATGCAAACAGCATTCTGGCTAAAACTCTCCCAAGTCCCCAATCACCAGTCTCTCCTACAAATAAAAAACAAAACCATAAAAAGTTAAAATTAAGCACAATACACACAGATCATAGGCTCATAGAAAAAACTAAAAATGATAGCTTTATTGCAGAGTTCACACCAATAAATTAGAAAAACAGGTCTGAAGTCCAAAACTCATCCCTAATTGTACTTAAATAAGGAAAATAAGTATGACCCACGTCCCAAAATTCTAACATTTATAGAAAATAGGAACAGCTGATAATAATTGCAAAGGGCAAAACTGGAACCCGCCAATTAGAATCTACAGTACAACAAGACTTTCTTCTGCAACACATCTAATACACAGTAAAAAAATAAAAAACCCACAAAAATATAAAACGGCCATGTTCGATTTTCAGATAGAAATTGAAGGAGAATACTCACAATACGTTTAGGCCTTGAAGTGCGCAGTGTATGGTCACTCACTGAATCATACCAAATGACAAAGACTGAGATCTCAAAGAAACGTAGCAACCCATGTGTTGTCCAAAGCGTTAGATCTATAGATCCATCCAAAAACCCTCTTATACATATACACCCAAAAATATATACCTATATCTATACTGTAACGTGCACAAATAAACACTGTTCTTTTGTGAGGTTTTTCTTCCTTCACTTTTTTCCCGTCTTCCTTGCTCTATTTCTTGATTGATGAAAAATGAAGAGAGAGAAGGGAAGATGATGGGGATGACGATGATAGGAGCTCTGGATATGAGCGTGATTCAACGAACTCGAAAAAACCCTTCGTTGATTTTCTCTCTCTTACAATGTTCCTTGTTGCAGTAAACAAATTCTGCTGTACGTGAAATTGGAAAACAGGAACATGGATTCTGTTTCCATTAATGTAATTCTTGGGTTTAATAGGTGATTTGTGCCCACGGGCCGCCCTACCCTACCCTTCTCCAATCCAAGAAAGTGTGACCTCCATGTTCAAGTCAAATCCATTTCATTCAAAAGGTGTAACTTCGCAATTTTTTGTTCTCTCATTTCCTAGATTTTTTTTTTCTCAATCTCATTTTCAATTCTACATTAAAATTCACTATTTTTCAACCACATATTCATTATCTTTTATCAAAATTACATTTTATGAAATTTACAACTTTTTAACCATATAATTCATGAATAATGCTACTTGATTACGTAAAAAAAAAATTCATTATCTTTTATCAAAATTTAGTAAAAATCTGATTTTTATCTAAATCAGATAAGGGCCTCAACTCATTAAACCAAATCTTACACCAAAATAAAAATTGTTTCCCCTATTCTCTTATTTTTTTATTTAATTAACTAAAATATTGCTTTTACAATATAAATTAAAAAGGCATAAAACTTAATATCACATATTTTTAATAAAAAATATTACATTATCATAGTATAAAATAATAAACAAATTAAATAAATATAAGTTAAATTAAATCATTAAATAATAAAATGGTGTGGAAAATGATATAATAAAAATTAAAATTTGTTGTATAAAATAATAGACAAAATGAGAAATAAGAAAAATTCTGTAAGTTACACCAAATGATTAGTGTAGCATCAAATTTGGTATAAACATTCATTATATCAGTCATCCAATTTATTCTATTTTAAAATTATTATTCAACTTTGCATTTTCTACTTTATTTAATCCGTCATAATGAAATAATATATATCAATAAAGTTTTTACTATTCAATTACTCAATATAATTTAAGTAATTTCATTTTATGAAACGAAGATTTTGATTCCTTGAACCTTAGTATTCTAATTTTGAATTGAATTGCAAGACTTGCTACAAAGGTGAAAAGTTAAAAATTCAGATGTCACAAATAGGAAAAGTAACTTCGATAATGATCTTCGACAAATTAAGTCGTTTAAAAGTAATTTTGATATACTTTTAAGCACAACAAGACATGCTAAAAGTTCCCTTGGGCATGACACAACATTTTGGAACAATCTCTACGTTGATCTCAATAATATCACAACAATGTATATGTCATACTCTCAATTAAAAATCATGTCCTTGTCATTGGTGCCAACAACACGTTCTCAACTCGAAAGTGGTTGAATGGTAACACTTTTTTACCCAAATGGCTTGTCTACTGGTGTGTGTGAATTGCAACGTGAAGACCTAGGAAAAGATTACAATTCTTTTAAGGAAAATTACATGGCTCGACTCATCAGCAGCAACGACAAGATAAAACATCCAAGCATGTATAAGGTCTCGACTTCTCTTCGAGCTCTTGAGCAGACGGCATGGGTTCCATCTGCAGAGGGCTGTTCCGGGCACAACAGAATGCGTACAAATTTCTGCAAAGTCCTTTGCTGAATGGATAAACCCTCTGAGGAACCCCCCTGCAAATCAATACAAATTTCAACTGAAACCAGGAAAGAAACCAACAAATTACAGAATCTCGAGATTATATTAGATCATTTTGAGTCATTTTTGACCTATTTGTTTAACAAGTTGACCACGTAGCGAAAATCTGGAATCATCTTTCGATTTGCTTACAATAAAACCTTAAATTTAAGAGTTTCAATCAATACCGTGCCTATATGGTTTCTGTTGAATGAATTCTTGAGCAAATTGCATTGAAATGAAAGCCACATGTTAAAGCAATGAAAGGAAATCGAAGCATAAGACAATGCAACTAACCTTAAATATGGAACGCGCTGCCTTCTTACAAGTTCATAGGTGGTTTGATTAGTCACAATAAGGTAGCTGTTTCACAAGAAATTTCACACTTTCAAGGGGCCAACTTTTATGCAAAAAGTATGCCATTTTACTTAATTGAACATAAAATCCTGGATTATAAATTGACCATAAATGTGTACTAAAAAAACTTGCCTACGAAAAAGGACGAGTAGTAGTATAAAGGTATATTTTAAATATCACGTCATCGGTTTCAGTGAAGATAATTTCCTTCTGTATATTTACCAGAAATGCAATATTGTTAAATAAGAAGTCGATGCATTTTAAATGCTTCAAAATACTTACCCATGAAAAAGGAGCAGCAGTAGTAGAAAGAT
>CAIGRN010048138.1:0-26469 GCA_903798345.1 Fraxinus anomala
GTGAGTTGTCAACATTTACATGGTGGGACAACGAAAAGGACAACCAAACTAGGACAACAAATCTAAACTTAATTGCAAGGTGGAATGAGGTATTTTGTCATCCCTTTTTAACACTTTTATTTTCAACATAATATTAATTTTTTCGTGTATATTTTTATTTTAGTTAAAAGATAATGGTGATAACAACTTTGAAATAAAAATAAATAATTTTTAATAACAGAATGAAATTCAATTTTAAGTGCATTTAGTTCAACTAGTAGAGTTTGAAAGAAGGCTTCTCTCTTTTTTTCTTTTTCTTTTTTTTCCCTTAAAAGAAACTTGTAATTTTGCAATGAAACTACAGTTTCTTAATATCGAAATATTATACAAATGATGTTTAACTTTTCACCATAATCATCTTATTCAATCCTCGTACACAGTGCAAAGCAACATAGTTGAGTGATATCTGTAAAGTAATAATCTCTCACACTTGAGTCTTTCCGGGTCCAGAATGCAGTTGGACAGTTTGGCTGGGCACGACCTGAAGCACACCGGGTTGTTCTGCCAGAATATAGTAGCCAGAACAATTAATAGTGATTCATAAGCACCAAACACTGCAATATATTCCGAGGAAGAAATTATAGCCAGAAAGTATGACGAACTCTGCATAAAGAGCTAAACTACGAAACACATTAATCACCTCGACAAATATGTTTTGACAACTCCATTCAACTTTGTGAGTTTCACAAAGAATGATCTTATACGTCCATATGCAAGGTACTTCATTAACCAGAAATTAAAATCTCCATAAAGTAGACTCATTCCTTTAATGGTGCTATAGACTGGCATCTGTTGAAATATTTAATACCAGGATTTAGCATTTTGAGATAGATAAATATGCTACTTGTCAAAGGGTGAAGTGGAGGGTGGTAAAGCCACAAATAACCAATGATAGAAAAGACATAATTGCTAAGGTGTTGTTTCTTCATAAGGCGCGCCTCTAAGGTCTCACTAAAAACCAAAAAAAAAATGTCAAAAAAAAACTATTAACATGCTAAATAAGCACAATAATAACTCAGAAATAATTTCAAATTTCATGATAGAACAATTTAAAGTGTGCAAATAAATAAAAGAAAACTTTATAAGTAACAAAAGAGAAACTATTACTTTAGTTGGTGGGACAGTAAACTATCCCCAGATTGAGTCTATGAGAAATACAAGGAAATAAATACCTCAAGACGTTCATCATGAGAAAGTCTTTTGAGGTGTGTGATTGTGCGCTCCTTAGTTTTCCAAACTTAATTATTATGGTTCAAGAGTGCCCCACAAAATACTAAAATTTTGATTGACCACTTTGGAAATAGCCCACTACTGCCCATCACAGTGGCTTCAATTGGGATTTTTTTAAACCAAGCGAAAAACATAATTTTCTAGACTTATTAATATGCTTCAAGTGTGCCCCACGAAACACTAAAATTCTCATCGACTCACTTTGGGAATAGGCAAAGAAGATACAAGGTTTTTAATCAGAAATGCTATCATAGGAAGCAACCACAAATAAGACCAAGTTAAATACAACTCCTTAAAAGGCCAAAAGATTCTACCGAAAGGTCGCCAAGATCTCTTTACAAACCACATTCTTAAAACTGATACAAGTAAACAGCATATGCACTTGTGTATGAAAACATGCCCTTTTCAACATCCATGTGCAATGTCAATTTATGGAACAAAGAAACAATTCCATCTCTGCCCTCTTATTCCTCCAAACATAAAACTACAATCTTTTGAAATTTTTGAAGTACCAAAATGTAACAGATACAAGCGTGCTTTACTCTTTTATGATTTCTAGATGCACCTTGCCCTCCAGCCAGACCAAGTGAGCTAAAATGATTCATTAGCATCAGGCCATATCAATGGATAAATTTCATCTACAATGTGACACAGAGGGAACACTGATATATTATGTGACAAGATCTAGAATCTCCAAATTTCTTTTCAAGGAAACGGAGAGCTGAAAGAAAAAAAAGAAAGAAATGCGAAGGACATCACATTTCCATGGAAACAAGTTTGGAAACACAATCACCCAATACCGTTTTGATGGTAAATTGAATTTGTATCTATTTTGACAAGAGTAGAAATCTGACTGAAATAGAGTCCATTCTCCTTTTTTTTCTCTTCCCATTTACTTCTCTAAATCCAAGACCCTAACAATGTCTAAAGTTGGAGTTTTCCACCCTGGCAGAGGTGCTAAGGCTACAAAAGCTACAACATTTACTATTAAGATTTATGCTTCAAAAGAAATGAGGAACTAAGCATATAAACTTACAATGTTGAAACTCCATATAGCATTAATACTACCCGTAATGGCAAATATAATTGTTAGCACAGCACTCAAACAAGTGAGGGGTCAAGAAGTTAGAGTTAGCCTGTAGAGTTTAGCACAAAGAAATTATCTTTTATAAAACAAGAATGATGAATGGAGGAAGACCCAATAGGTTCTAGAACTTTCACGTCGGTGTTGCATCTTCTACTCTCCCCTTTAGCACTGACTCTTTGGTTTAGCTCCTCTCTTTTAATCATTCCTCAGAGTTCTAAGACAGTGTTGCAAATGTGTCTCATGCTTTCTTTGATGTGTATTTGTCTTTTATGTATTCCAATAACTCTTCCTCGACAACATTGTTGTCTTCATAGCAAACAAACCCTTAACTAATTTAATTTTCTATTTCTTCATAGCGTCAAAGTCCTTTGGTAGTGTCATGTCACTGCTGCCAACTATATCCCATAAGTCTTGCCTTTGGAGACCGTGTGGCATATTTTTTATTGTTGAGCTTCTTAATTCCATCTACCACTTGTAGGTCACTCATTGTGACTTAGATAACCTCATCGTTACCAATCAAGCTTTATCGAAGCTTCACAATCTTCAGAAGCTCAAAAAAACTTTCCCTCAACCACTTTGCTCTAATACCAAATTGTAGAGTTTAGCACAAAGAAATTCTCTTTTATTAACAACCCACTTGTACAATTTGATTATATAGCATATATATAAAACACCACTCACTTATATTTTATTTACACAATGGGACTATCCTCACCCAATGAGCACTCTACTGCTTCTACCATTCACTTCTCTCTCCAATTCACTCTCAATTCTCTCATGCATACAATGAGCACTAACCTTGTATATTTTCTTAACAAATGTATTATGGAATAGTATTTTGATAGAAAATGTGTGGTTAAAAAATAGGAAAAATTTTGAGTTTGCGTGTAATATTGTTTTATTGAAAAATTGGTGGTTAAAAATAAGAGAAAAAAAATGTAAAAAGACATAGTGTTCTAAAGTCGGTGAAATAAGCGACTTTGCCATCTAGAGATCAAAATAGCAACACGATATTATCTACTTGGAATGCTCTAGATTCTGTTTGGCTTCAACAAGAAAAATCTAGAAATAATCAAACTTATAAAACAAGAAAGATAAATGGAGGAAGACCCAGAAGGTTCAAAACTTCCATGTCGGTGCTGCATCATCATAGCCCATCAAGAATTCATGCTATCAATGCATTTCATGTTGGAATACTATTCAAAACATGAAGGTCGTAATATTAAAGTGATTCATCAAAATTATGCAGAATTGAAACCAAAAAGAGATCAAAATTCAGAAGCAAACAAAAATAAATTTTCTAGGTTAGTAAACTGAAACAAAAAAGAAAAGCAAAACTTACTCGAGAGTTGAGAGACCTGGTCTGGGGTCAGCTTAGCAGAGAAGCCACTTGCAGCATGCTTGTAACTATACACCAAAGCCTCCTTTGCAGCATCCTCACTTTTTGAGAACCCCATCAAAATTCAAACAAACTTCATTAAATCCCATAAATTCATAGTACTCTGCAGTCAATTTCATTCCAATCAATTCCATAACAGCCCGCACAGACTGCGTCTATATTGAATAGTGGAAATTACAGCCATCATGAATTTTAAACTTTCCATTTCAAAATTAAGATTTACAAGTTTTTTTTTTCCAAACTCAGATGATAATTAAAATTTTAAATATCAATAATTGTATTATAAATTAATTTATATAAAAAAAAAAAAAAAAAATCAAATGATAATTAAAATTTTAATAACTATATTATAAATTAATTTATATATTCAAACCCTACCCCATCCACCCCATTCAAACTCTAATCATTTTCTCCCTCACCTTCTTCCTCCCCCATCTCTCTCTCTACCCTCCACTCACAAAAGGACCGCCGCCGCCGGAGAGCATCGCCGCCTGAGACCATCTCACCTTTTATGGGGATGAGATGTTTTGAAATTGATAGTGACACTTTGGCCGGAGGAGTCAAGCCAAAAGTCAGCGGAGGTAACACGGCGATTACCTCCACTCCATTCACCCACCAAAAGTTGCAGCGACTCTATCCATCCACTAGAAGTCGTAGCGCCACTGCGAGAACCGTGCATAGAGACGCTCAACGCTTTGAGCATTGTTGCGGGATGAGTGGTGGAGCTTGCAGAGGTAGGTGCCTGTTGGAGTGGCAGTCTCAAGTCTTTTAGGCATGGTTGTTGATGCAGTTTGCTATGGGTATAGGTTGAGGCGGAAATCTGCAATGAGAAGAAACGGAGGTGTGCTGCAGCGATGGGTACAGTGGCCGATGATATTGGATATGTAATTTTGGATTTGGTTTTTTAGATCTAATTTTTGGTTGTGTTTGGGTGGTGGTGATCATGATTTTGGCTGCGGTGGTGATGTTGGCAGTGCTCGTAAGGTGGTGGTGGTCGTGGCGATGGTGCGGTAGTTGTGGTTGGACGACGGTTTTGTTGGATATTGTTGTTGGTGTTGGTTGTGGTTGTGGTGGTGATTTTGAAGTTGAAAATACTTAGTTTTTGGAGGTGGTGGTGCCATGGTGAAGATTAAAAGGGTTTGTAATCAATTATTTGATATTGTTACCATTAATTTGGGTATCCTGTGATTAAGAAATAATGTGTGACCGATAAATTGTGATCAATAAATAATGTAATCTAAAAATTTGAATTGTGACTTATAGATTTTTGTGATTTATGATCGATAAATAAATTGTGACCTATAAAATTTTTGATTTGTAGTCGATAAATAATGTGTCAATTAATTCAAGAATTTATGAACAAATTGTACAGAATTATGACCTTAATATATTTGATTGTGGCTTATATTTGATATGTGACTAATGAATAAATTGTGATCTATAAAATTCTAATTCGTGATCGAGAAATAATTTGTGACAATTAATTCGATAATTTGTGACTAATAGTATAGAATTGTGACTAGACAATGGCTTAGGGCCTCCCATCTAATGGGAGCCTCCAAATGAAAACCATGGTAAAATCCCAATTAAATTATTATAATTTCTAATAGATGGATTAATTAAAAATTTATTTACAATAATTTTTTTGTTGATTCTAACTTAGTTCGATCTTATCCAAAATAATTTTTTCTTCAATTTAATATACATGATTAATTACAAGCTATCAAATAAGTCAAATATTATTATATAATAATATGATTTAATTTGGAAAGCAATATTATACATTCAGTAGTTTACTTTAGCCCTTGTTTTTTTTGGAGAATATATGGTTAAAAAGTAAGAGGAGTTTTGAGTTTAAGTGTAATATTATTTTATTGGAGAATGTGTGGTTGATAAGAAGAGAGAGAAAAATGAATTATAATTTTAATAGAGGCCAAACAAGGGCTTAATGAGTTATAAATTGAATTATCCAAAATAACTTCTTTTACGAGTCCATAATGTGCCATTTATTATGAGTTTCGGAATGAGTTCAATATTGATAGGGTAATTCTCAATCCGAGTCTCTGTTACGAGATAACTTTTTCATGAGTCCATAATGTGCTATTTATTATGCCCTAGTCTATCGAGTTATCGAGATAATTTTTTTCACTACTTTATCTTTTGAATTTTACCAAGTTTTTGTTTAAAATGTAAATATATTATTTACTTAAATATTTAAGTTTTTTTTTGACACTTGTAAAAAAATTTGCGTTTAATGGTCTCATAACACTGAGTCGCACAGGACCTTAAAATTTTGAGGGTCAGGCTTGGCCTGAGCCCTTAAATGTTGATTATTGTTTCAAATGGTATATGGTGACTTGTTTGATAGCACCGATCTTGAAATTCTACTACATGTTTGAACTTTACAATTGAATTGCTCATTTAAGCGTTTTGGGCTCTCTTACCCTACTTAAATTTTCGGTTTCATGTGAAGAATTCAACCTTTATCTCAAAAAAAATGTTGATTATCGTTTTCATATAGGAATTTACCCTTAACTGTCAGTGATAAAACTAAGTCCTAATTCCAATTAAGCAAGAAAATTACAGTGATCGAAGTGCAGGTTTTCACTAACAGTGTATATAATTCCAATAATTTATTACTTTCAATTTGAATAAAGAAATGAAGGGGAAATTTTAAAAACAAACGAGAGAGAGAGACGAACCTCCCAAGAACAGAGGTGAGGGTCTTGATATGGTAGGCTTCTGGCTCTTCACCTTCGGGTCTTTCTGTGTAGACTATATGAACTTTTGCTTCAGATGATGACGAATCGCCGGCCATTGTTGCAGTTCGCCTTAATTCCTTGTACTTTTTTTTTATGGATAATGATGGGATTGTTCGATTATAGGGTAATTCTAATGCTGCTTGTTGGGTTTTATGCCTTAATGACAAATGTCTTGACAACATTGAATTCATCCAAAAATCTTGTTTTGTTTCTGAGGAATTTGCATGCTAGGTTTTCCAGCTTTAGCTTAAGTTGCATTTCCCTCCAGACTTCTATATTTTGACATTCACATTTCTAAACTTGTATTGATTAAGCAAATTTATCCTTAATGGACAGCTCGAATAAATAGTACGATAGTTTGTCAAATTTGACATACTTAGCCCCTATTTGACAATCATTTTTAGAGTAAAATAAAGTTTTAAATAGTGATTTTTTGAAGAATATGTGATTAGAAAGTAGGAAAAAATTTTAAGTTTATGTAGATAACATTTTATTGTGTGAATATGTGATTGAAAATAAGTATGTAGAAAAAGAATTTTGAAATAATAATTGTCAAACATGGGCTTAGTTATATTAGAATGATGTGATTCGTTTTTTGCGATTTTTTTGGGCAATCCTATTGTCGACACCATCTATTATTAAATTAAACTTACAATTCATATCCTATGATGACCAATAGTTCATCATAGGATAGTAAAAATAGATATGCGTGGAAAATTCACAAATTTTTACAGTAACCTTGCCAGTGATTTCCTATACTCCCCTCCATATATGAAAGCTTGGAGTCAATAGTTGCAAGTCAGTGAACGATGTGCTGAAAGAACTATCCGTATAATCGATAAATCGCGCCATGAGAAAAGATTAATATGCAAAAAATCTTATCCTTTGAGTTGTCTACTTCTGTCTGGCATTATGTAACATTCACGTACTTGAAAGAAATAATGATATGTTGATGATTGAGAAATTCAAATCACTAATCTCGGTAGAGCTGCTTGAATCTTTTTCGGATTGTGTACTACAAATAGTTGTGGTATACAACCAGTCAATGATAGGATTTTTTTCTGGACAAATTTTTCATTAGAAATTAGAGAAAAAATAAGACAAAAACACTCAAAACAGGGGCAGCCAAATCACACCGTCACTTAACCTTTTTTTTTCATCCTATCCAAGCAGAATTTTTCATACTAAAAAACCCGATTTAGTGGACCCCATCTGGTAGTACGTACAATGGTGTCATATAGATAAATTTCAAGCATTTCGAGGGATCATCAATGAAAGAAGAGAAATGCTACTTGTATAGGCCGTTTTAACCGATGAGATTACACAATCTTGAGTTGGCTAGATTTCACGCCATTTTAGACAAAAAAAAAAAAAGGTTAAACCAGTCGTTGAAACCTTGCCAGCTCAAAAATCTATACAAGTTGCATTTTTTTATGCCCGAAGAAACATGCTTCAACAATATGGTACCCTTAAAAAAGAAAATCTTCAATCCTCCTCCAAGAATCAGTCTTCAAACTATAAACATACCTCATGCCCCCACCCAAATTTCTGAAAAATGCTCACAACCGTGTAATCTTCACTAACCTCATCAAAAGCCCACCCAAATTTCTGATTGTAATCTTCATTAGCCTCGTCAAAACTAAAGCCAAAGTTCTTACAGAAACCATCCTACATTGTGGCATCCCGATCTCCTTTTCTTAAGGATGGCCACAAGAAGAAATTCTTTCTGTTATTGATAATGCAAATAAGCCCATTTCAAAGTAGTTTATTTGGAGATTTTTAACTTCTTCTATAAATACAATCGATGTGATAAACAGAATTTGAGAACCCTCAACGCAGCATTAGAATTTGTAATTATTAAATGTAAGTGCGATGAATATGAAATTACATTTTCAAATATTAATATATATGATGCACCTCAATTTTCAATGTTAATTAGGCAAGTGATGAGAAACGTTAACATATAACAGTAACTACGCTTTACAATAATTTAAACTGTATCCCTACTATCCCAGGTACAGTTAGGAATTGATCAATTCCTTTCAATTTCTATCACATCACATCTTGTTTTAGAAATTAGGAGCTAGCAAGTTCATTGATCTTCTGACATTATCGATGGGGATCGACACAACTTAAATATCCACGTGAATCGATGAGACTGACTTTGTGTTCTTTGTCATAAACGCTTTCTGACTGTATCATCCATTAACCTCTGATGTGTCTTAGAGCAAAATAGGCCAACAATCTGTACCCTACAAACATAATCAACAATGCACCAACACTGATCAATGGATGAATTTGCCCTCTAATGTCTTCATCAACAAATTTGCAGCTTGATCTATAGTAATCACTAGAGGTGCAGTTGAGCAATGAAGAAATTCTGTTTCCTTCTCCGTATTGGACGTGGATAAGAAGTCTATAGCTATAAAATGTAGTAGAAACATATTTAATCCATGACATTAAGTGTGGTACTTTATGCACATAGTACCCTCCTGTCAATATAAATGCTAGCATTGTAACTGTCACAACTGTAGAGGCTTGCTTTGCATCCATGATCAATGCCCCGAGCACAAGGCCAAGCCCTTGCGACACAAGCACGTAACCGAGCACGACCATTAGTGTCAAGAGAAAACGAGGAAGTTCGGGTTTTAACCCAGTCATCCAATAAACTATAGTGAGGAATAACGTTGGAAGGACCAATTCCATAGGTAGATCCCCAGTGATTCGTGCCATGAAGTAGGATGAAAGCGTGTACATACCCGAAGCCCTTTCCTTTACGAAAATAGCACGTTCTTGAGGGAAAGTGAAAACAGCATTGGAAGATGAGAAAACACCCCAGAAGATGGAAATAAAGAAGATAAGTCCAAGATTGTCTTGAATGTCGTGATAATCTGAGTGCCACCACATAAAACCCGCCAATAATGAAGCTGCAATTACTTGAAAAACTCTCAAGTAATTAAACATTTCGTGCTTTCTCTCCTTGAGATTTCTTTGTAGAAGAATGCTGAACTGACTGAACCAAATGGAAAAGTTATTGCAATCTTTTATTTTGTGATTCCAATTTATAATTTCTTTTGGTGCCACAATTGGGGCATCCAAGCATTCTTGTTTCACCTTTGGAGCCAATAAACTATTGTACGAGGACAAAAGGGTTTGCCTCACATTAGACTTCTCCTTCTCATTCGGGCACATCCCTGCATCTGAAAAGAAAAATTAATTAAATGCCAAACAAATGTTCAGATTCCGATGAGGAGTCACATTTAAACTTCTTGACGAGATGATTCGACCAACCCGATATATGACGAGCAAATATCGACCGTGTGGGTCTTCGTGCCTATAAAAATCACTCTCTCAGATACACGTTATCATATGGAAAACAAAGGACAATTAATCATTCCTCTATATAATTATAAAGTATGACAATTATTCAACAATGGTTGGTGGTGAGGTAGGAATCCACCGGCTGCTAATGGATATTTACATCTATAATAGTGAAAAAAGTGTTGGCTCTCTTTTGGGTAGATGCTATCCTACGCAAGCGAATTAATGGTTCCACAGTACCATATTATGCCCAACAACAAATTCTACTCGAGTTTGTTTCAATAATCTGCTGACTAAATTTGCAGCACTCAACAGATAAATAAAAGTATCTTTTAAAATATTCTCGACCAAACATTTTATGTATCATTCGTTTTTCACTTGTCATGTTAATCTTTTCGCAACACGCCTCAATTATATATATCCAACCTTCTATTCTCTTTGAACAAACAATTAGCATATTGTTAGTTATTTCATAAATACATTTAGACCCGTAAAATGTACGTAGACGTGACATCAAATTGAGAAAAGTCGAAATTTCAATACTCAAGATGTTATTCTCAAGGAGTACATATATACACACACCAAAAGAAAAAGTCAATTAATGTTAGCATCTCCATCGTACTAAAGTTGGTTATCATGTGTCTTTCAGTTACTTCACATTAAAGTTGGCAAGTATACATGCCTTTCAAGAGGCTTTTACATGCATGACTTTGTATAATATCTTGATGTTGTGGGTAGAAATAGGATTGAAATTATGGTCCATATTAATCTTCTCACATGATAAATTTAGCTCGTGTTTGACTCCAAACAAAAATTTTTATTTTTCATACTCATTTTTAGTTACACATTCACATAATAAAATATTCTGCACGTAAATTCAAAATTTTTTTCTACTTTTTAATCATGCATTCTTTATAAAATTACTATTCGAAATATTATTGTCCCCCAATTTTTCTCTATAATGACCATCAAATAGGGGGCTTGGTTTCCTATTAGAATTGGGGTGTGTGTTGTCCCTTTTCCACGAAGTGGCCCCGTTGGAAAATAGGGTAAGATACTTAAATATGACTTGTTGGTCACCTTACGATTCCTAGTTTCCAACCAAATTTGAATTCAAAGAGGACTTTTCTTGAAGAAAAATCGAAATTAAGAATTAACAACCACAAATCACTAAAATCAAGGACAATATTTTATTGAAAAATAAAATTTACCTTAATAAAAGATTTTGGAAGGTTGAGATTTTTAAATAGGCTGTGAGCTGGCCAAAGAGGAAAAACTGAAAAGCAAAGCAAAAAAATCCTTAAGCTCAAAAGCTAATAAACAATTTTTGTAGTGTATTATTATTTTACTTTTTCGTGGGATCCACTACTATTTTTCTTACTATTCATATTTATAAACCATTGCCAACGGGAGGCTAAAATTCCACATTTCCATCTCAACAATCTAAAAGATTTCGCCACCGGCGGCAGAATGCGGGCATCACTTATTAATTAGCCTCTACTCCATGGTCAACAGCCCACCCTTTATTACTCAATTTTTCTTAAATAAATTGATGAGATTCGACTATTTATAGGCACTCACATAAACTCGAACAAAATACATGAAGTCGTACAAATTTACGTACATCAGATATATGCAAATTCATGGGTTCTAATCATATATGATGAATGATATTGTTATTATGTCACTAATTATCACAACAAATCAGAGTAATACCATCTTGTTTAGTAAGGCTTGGTACGGTTAATTGTACTAGTACTCGAAACAAAATTAAAATACTGTATATTGTAATGTCTAATTCAATGTATGACACTAGTCCAAATGTGCACTAAAATGAGGTAGCACATGAAAGAATGCATGCAGTGGCGGAATCACATGGAGAGACCGGGTTTAAGGATTTATACAGAAATTTTTAATATATAAATAATGCATATATATTTTACCATGGCAAAATTTTTTGCTGTCTGAGAATCCTAGCTCCGCCACTGAATGCATGCATGCGTGTGTTAAGTATGTGAGAGACAAATAGACAGGATGACTAACCATTAGCGAGGTCAAGCATGAACTCAGCAGGATTCATGGCGAAAGATTGCGAAAACCCGATAGACTCAAAATAACTCATGGCTTCATTGCCCTTTCCAAAATATATGCACCTCCCCTCAGACAACACCAGCACGGAGTCAAACATCTGGTAAACGCGGCTCGATGGCTGGTGTACCGACATCACCAACGTCTTCCCCTTTTTCGCCAGAGCCGCCAGAGTCACCACCAGCCGGAACGCCGCTGTGGAGTCCAGACCTGAAGTTGGCTCGTCGAGAATCAACAAACTAGGGTTTATCAGCATTTCGTGTCCTATACTTACCCTCTTTCTCTCCCCACCAGAAATCCCACGTATTAAGTTGTTTCCTACCACTGTATTTTCACATTTCGCTAAACCCAGTTCAGAAATCACTGATTCAGTTATAGAAATTTTCTCCTTCTTTGATAATGAATTGGGCAGTCTGAGAAGTGAGCAGAAAATTAGTGTTTCTCGGACTGTTAAATGGGGGTAGAGAACATCATCTTGGGGTACAAAACCAGTTCTTTCCAGAATTGGCTTTGTGAATTTCTGGTCGTTACAGAATATTGTTCCGGTGAGACCGCGGCCGTGGTGTAGCCGGCCTGCCAGAGCATTCAAAAGTGTCGATTTGCCGCTGCCGGAGGGACCGAGGATGGCTAAGATTTGTCCCGGCACCACCGTACCTGTAATCCCATTCAAAATAGTCCGTTCCCGAATCATTTCCGCCGGATTCTCCACATCGGACGATGAAGTCGGCCCACCGGAAAATATCTTCTTTATGCTGCTGCCTCTTGGTTTTTTGCTCTCCACCTTTACTCTATAGCAAACATCTATAAACTGTATATACAGTAAAACAAACAAAATCAATAATTATTAACTGGAATCAACATTTTATCAGATCTTTTTCAACAAAATGTGAGTAGACAAGCCTATCAAGTGTACATATAGGATTGTTCTACTGAAGTATTCCAATAATCCAATTAGATAAATATGTACCTTGAGGGTGATTGGATAAAAAGAAGATATGATGGAAGGGAGGCTCAGGTTATTGCATTCTCCATTAACGGAAGTTTCTTCTGCAGAATCACTAGACGCCGCCATTGTTTTGTTTAACGAGAGAGAGAGAGAGAGAGAGAGAGAGAGAGGGGGATCCCACCACAGGCAGCCCACAAAGTATTTATTAGTCAATATTGAGGTCGATCACAGATAATCCTGTCTGCCTTTACTAAATTTTGGTGCTTCCTTTGTGGTGAAGTGAGATGGGAATAGTGATGGCAATGGATGTCATTGGCTCGGTTGGATTCAGCTTGAACCAATAAGAGTCGAGGTCAAGCGTGGACTCTCTTTTTGGTTAACAAGTTGAGTCAAACCATGCTAGATGGAATCGTGAGCCGAGCCTATTACGTAAGAAATGTCTGAGGCAAGGTTCAAATTAGCAGTTCTTTAAAGTATATCATCAATTGATGTGGACCGTGGACTCTCTTTTTGGTTAACAGGTTGAGTCAAACCATGCTAGATGGAAACATGAGGCAAGGTTTAAATTAGTAGTTCTTTAAAGTATATCCTCAATTGATGTGGAGTACCTTTTGAATATCATGAAGGGAGCATGTTAGTATGGGTAACTAGAATTTCAATAAATACTGCTTGGACATAGATTTTGAACTTGATCGTAGATGAACTTTTAATATAAGTGATTGCATCATTTTGCATCAATTGTTCATAGAAATGAAGGTCTCGTGTTTGATTATCCTAAAGATGAGAGAAAAAGACTGACATTACTTGAACACGAGAGTGGATTTATATTATAAGGGATTCTCAAAGTAATATTGCTTGAGATATATACATACAACTTGATTTTGATAGGGAGTTTGATTGTTGTGTCTCCAAATAATTTCTTTTTGATCTCTTACGTAAGAAAGATGAAATGAAAGTGGAAACAAGAAATGAAAGCACGGATGAACCAAGTCCAACCCAGTGGCGGATCTAGGAACGAATCTCAGCTAGGGCGGTCGTGACCGTTGATCATTGATCGTCGACAATGAGCGACCACAATAACGAGATTATTTATTAATATTTAATTAAATAATATTAAAAATTCTTCTGATGTAAATGCACTAAAATCACAATTCTTCAATCTATGATCAAGTTCCAATTTTCAACACACCCGGTGGCGGATCTAGGAACGAATCTCAGCTAGGGCGGTCGGGACCATTGATCATTGATCGTCGACAATGAGCGACCACAATAACGAGATTATTTATTAATATTTAATTAAATAATATTAAAAATTCTTCTGATGTAAATGCACTAAAATCACAATTCTTCAATCTATGATCAAGTTCCAATTTTCAACACCAATTTATCATTTATCACAAATTATAGGCCACATTCTTTTTCCCCTTTTTATTCTTCTACTTCATTGTCTCACAGTACCACTTAATTATGTTAGCGTAAGAATCGCTTAAAAGACCGTATAAATACATTGTTTATTTTTGAATTTTTGTCCCCAACCTTTAAAACAGATCATTTTTGTCTTCAAATTTCAAGAAAAGATAATAAATGGAGTGACAAACCTCTAACCGAAAAGCATGTTTTGCTTGCATGCCTTCACGGTGCAACATCTTAATCGTTGCCACAACCCCATCACTGAGGATCCCTCTGTAAACTACTCCATATGCTCCATTCCTTATCAATTTCGCTTCACTAAATTTATCAGTAGCCATTTCCAAATCCTTGAACGTAAATACTCGTGCATCTCTCAATTTAGGTTGTTGTGGGCGATCCGAACCGGTTCCGTGTAGACACCCGCCGCTCTTCACTTCCGCTGCCGAAATAAATTATCCGATAAATAAATTGAAGTGAAAATGCAAAAGAATTTGCAATTTGGGGGAAGCCATTAATTAATTAATTACCTAGACTGGAATTGATGTTTACAGTGCTATGAGCAATGAACATGCAACTGCCGGCAGAACCAAGTTTGGAAATTGAATTCATTTGGAATGATCGATTAATTGGTATTTGGTGGGTAAATGGTAATGGATTTGATAATTGGGCCTGATTTTATTTAAAAAACAAGAGGCCCAAAACTTTAAAAAAGTGCCCAAAGTCCAAATAGCCAAACATGTGTTTCATCTTCTTCCTTCCACTTCTTCCACCCGACAGTCACTGTAAACTTCTCCCGGCGCCAGACGAAGACTGTAAACTTCAACGGATCCAGCACGGGCGGCCGCCCCCCCTCGCCGGGTGTTGGATCCGCCACTGGTCCAACCTCAATTATGGGAAGAGAATCCAGCAAGAGCCGTTCCTCTATTGAAAACTGATCATGTACAGATATAGAAACATATAGCTTGATACACTACAAATACATAGTTAGAGTTGGGAAAAGGGTGTGAAAAATCAAAAAATGATTCCCAGAGTATACTATTTTTCTCCTAGAAGAAGACATGTCACTTGTTGTTTGTCTCTTAAAAAGAAATTAGAATCTTAATCATTGTATATCAAACTTAGAAGGAAAATTGATCTTTTTGATGACTTTTGCTAGTAAATCAAGTTAATGTCGCTTCACTACACACAGCATTTAAAAAGAAATTAATAACTAGTTAGCAGAGGTACATGTCGCATAGGAATTTCGTTCAGTCATTGATGCATTCAACTATGTCAGTCGCAATTGATTTAACCACACGAGAATGAACAATAAGTAATTGATGCAAAGATAGTGCACATTTCCACACTTGAATTGTGAAGTTTTCCCCTAACTTCATTTAAATATCCGGTATTCAATTGAATCGGCACATCGTTTTATTCTTCGTTTCCGCTTTAACATCAGTCATGTTAGTTTTCTGTTAAATAGGGAATGGAAGACTAACAGAGTTAGTTAAATGAAATAATTTATAAAGTATAGTGATCAATTTGAAACAAAATAACATCTATTTCTAGTTTGGGCTGGGGTGATAAAGGACTGCCCACATTAGGCTTAGGTTAGTGTTGGGCTACTTTAAGCCTCCCATTCCACTTAAAGAAAATTAGAGACTTGATCCATCTGATAATAGAGTTAATATATGTGAATATGTGACTGAAATTATGCATAGAATATTATTTTTTTCATTAATCAATTATAAGATCAATAATCCAAATTCTATATTAAATATTTCGTGTTTGAGTTTCGTTAATTGATGTAAGTGAATATAGTTTAACTCATATATATATATATATAAAGGAAAGATCTAGAATTTTGGATCCTTTGAGTTTGGCCCCCAGGCGAGGGCCACACCTGCCTCGCCTTAGGTCCAGCCCTTCCTCACATGTTGTTGGAAGTCCCTATTAGGTCGCGCCTCAAATGTTGCATTAATCAATTTTAAAAAGTCGCCAAGGACATAATAGGGACTTTCAACTACATGTGAAAGATATTGTCCAGGTGCAAGGAGAAACATTATCATCAAATCCTCCATATGCTTCTATCGATAACTCTCGTGCATAAAATATTCCACAGCCACGCATTTAAACGGTTAAAACTTGGGGTTCCATCCAGTGTACTAAAAAGCAATAATCCAGTGGCTAGACGTGGATGTGAAGTTTCAAACTTTACGAGCCTAAACGAGGTTTAAGCATATAAAAGTGTTTTCTTATTTTTAATCATTTGAAAAATATTTTAGGGTGTGTTTGAGTCACATTATTTTGAAAGACAGTATTTTGAAATAGTAGATTGATGGAGAATGTGTGGTTGAAAAAGAGGGAAAAGTTATTAATGTGATGCAAAATATTATTTTATTGAAGAATGTTTGGTTGAAAATGAGTACAAGAATGAGAATGAAAATGAGAATGTGGCTCAAAAAAGGGCTTAATAATTAAAATAATACATATCAAATATCTAAAACATATTTTATTATATAATACTAGAAAATTGATAACAAAATCCATAGGCTTACTCTTGGCATCCTCATCATGAGTATCGAAAAGAACATTTTCCGGCTTGATGAAGGGCAATGAGCCTTAACGAGAAATGAGGCAATAAGCCCTAGACAGCAATAAGGCAATGAGCCTTGACAAAACTACAAGGCGATTAGCCTTGACGAGAACTGAGGCAATAAGCCTTGACAAGCAATAAGGTGAGTAGCCTTAACAAGAAATGAGGTGACACAAGCAATAAGGCAGTGACCTCAACAAACTACAAGGCGATGAGCCTTAACAAGTTACAAGGCGACGAACCTTAGCAGCCAAAAAAAAAAGTGGCAATGAACCTTAAAAATTGGCTATGGCTACTAACGCTTAGTCAAAACGTCAAAATTGGCTATGATCACTTAACCAAAATTGGTTCAAGGCAAATGTCAAACAAAAAGGCCATAAAAGTGTAAGTGGAACCAACCTAAGAAAAGTACCGAGAGCTTGACGCCGCTACAAACCTTTATATATATATATATATATATANATTGGCTATGATCACTTAACCAAAATTGGTTCAAGGCAAATGTCAAACAAAAAGGCCATAAAAGTGTAAGTGGAACCAACCTAAGAAAAATACCGAGAGCTTGACGCCGCTACAAACCTTTATATATATATATATATATATATATATATATATATATATAAAGGCGGTTGAAAGGGTTGTTTACTTACCAACTTCTCGACAACTAAAATTCTCAAAATGTAGAGGGGCTTATGATGATAGAAATATTCCTTTACCACTTCCCCTAGCTTTTATTTTATTTGGTACTTTTTTACTCGACTTTTCTTTTTTCCACGTATATATGAGGGAAAAAAAAAACCCGCCACTTCTTGCAGGTTTTAGGCTGCTCAATTTTTCATAACATTAATTATGTTCTTTATGCATGCATAATAAAAAATGTTCCATAGACCCAAAAAAATACCAATCAAAAAATAAAACCTTCACTCGCCAAACATTATATTATATTACAAACGGATTGAAGATAATTAAATATACAGAATACAATGGTTTACTTTTTTTAATCCCCAACAATTTTTAGATAATAAAACAAAAATATTCATAAAATATTTTACTCGACTTTTCTTTTTGCTATCTTGAACGGATCCATGCTGGGCGCCATGGAGTACTGTTTAAGAAATATATATATATATATGTATATTATATATTATCTATCATATCATTATCACAACTAATCTTTGACTTAGGAGACGAAGATCGACCTACAATATAATTATTTCATGAGGAAGGGCCATACAGCCTTTATCAAATGATCCCATTAAATATTAAACTATGTATTATGTAACAATTAACACAAGTTGTGATGCTCAAGTTGTGGTAGGTAGGAACCCACGCGTACACACACACACACATATATGAATTTATTATAGTTAGATACACATATTTTCCAGTAAAAATATTTATTGATGTAGAAGTTCTTAATGATCGAATTGTGCCAAATACAATTTAACAACTTGCATGTAACATCTATAATATATTAAGCTTCTGTTTGAGTCACATTAATATTTTCATTTTTAACCATACATTTTTTAATAAAATAATATTTTACATCACATCAATAACTTTTCATTCATTTTCAACCACACATTCTTCATCAATCTATTATATCAAAATACATTCTTCCAAAATAATGTGGCTCAAATACACTCTAAATATCACATCAAGTGAGTATTATTTTTGGATAATTTTAACCCTACTACAATTTAATTATTTCAATAATACTTTACTTTTCGTTTTTCAATATGTAATAAATATAATGAAATCATTGTCATTTATGAATTTCGTGTTATTAACATTCATATAAATCTAAACTCATTGAATATTGATATATTATTATAGATGAATTTATTTCTATTAATATATTTAGGAATTTTAATGGACGTTTAAATTTAAGTATTAGCAATTAATTCTTATGTACCAAATGTAGTATTATGAAAATTTAAAATTCCTATCTATACTATTAATATGTAATAAATATTATGAAATGTAGTATAAAAATGTTGTTCATTTATAATATTTCATCATCACAAAATTTTTGAATCATAGAAGTTAAGTTTTGATAATACAATTTTCATCTCTTAAATTTCTATCCTAAATTTTATTTTCTTTAGTTTGTTTGAAACTCAACACATTCTCCCAACAAATTTGTATCAAATATTGCTTTTAGTACTTATAAAGTATTTCAGAGTAATGTGCAATGCACGTTCAACTATGATTAGTATTCTAAAAAGAGAGAGATACGTCAGCAACAAAAGAACGATATTTGTTAAATTATTACCAAGTAAGCAAGTTAATAATTATTACATTGTTACTGATTAAGTAATAAGCATAGAAAAGTTCTAATTATGGCATGGCCTTCATAACTTACTTCTGTTAGGACATTAATATCATCAAACCTAAACTTAAATTGACAGTGTTCTTATCCTGTCTACTTCCGGGAATATTTGAATTTTGATTAAAGTTATTTAATGGGCTTGCTTTTTTTTTTGTGAGATTTTCAAGAAACTTATAGAAATATTTCTGGTAGTTAAATTCAAGTTTACTGGATTTCACAAAATATTTGAAATGTGTGTCTATTTTTTATCTTAGTGTTATTGGGTCCAATACACCGAAAATTACAAAAATTTCAAGTTTATTTCGAAATATAGGACATAACTGGCTTTGGCCGTGGTTTGTACAATTAGATATTTTTAGGAATGTGCTATGGGTACATAATGGACACCATAATGGTGTCCATAATGTACACATGGCAGCTTCTTATTAGGGGACCGCCTGAAACGACAGGCAACCCCCCAATAGGGGGCAAACATGTGTACATTATGGACATCATAATGACGTCCATAATGTACACTTAGCATTTTCTATATTTTTATGCCAAATACGTGCGTAAGCATTTTGTACGAAAAATATTAATCTAAATGAAATAAATAATTGAAGCAAGACATACTTGTGTCAAATTTTTTTTTGTGAGATTTTCAAGAAACTTATAGAAATATTTCTGGTAGTTAAATTCAAGTTTACTGGATTTCACAAAATATTTGAAATGTGTGTCTATTTTTTATCTTAGTGTTATTGGGTCCAATACACCGAAAATTATAAAAATTTCAAGTTTATTTCGAAATATAGGACATAACTGGCTTTGGCCGTGGTTTGTACAATTAGATATTTTTAGGGATGTGCTATGGGTACATAATGAACATCATAATGGTGTCCATAATGTACACATTGCAGCTCCTTATTGGGGGACCGCCTGAAGCGACAGGCAACCCCCCAATAGGGGGCAAACATGTGTACATTATGGACATCATAATGGTGTCCATAATGTACACTTAGCATTTTCTATATTTTTATGCCAAATACGTGCGTAAGCATTTTGTACGAAAAATATTAATCTAAATGAAATAAATAATTGAAGCAAGACATACTTGTGTCAACGTGGGGTCCAATACCTAATCACACAAGGACTCGCATGTATGTCTTTTTTAAGTAAGATTTTTTTTTTCTTTTTTTCTTTTTTTTTATAAATTTATGCCTAAACACCATAAAAGAGGCTTGGTATTTAGCGAAGTTTTGACAAGTGGTCCGGATATCCATCAAGAAAAAATAAAAGATCAAGCCGTCATGGATCAAAATATCAGACCACAGCCAAATATATAAATAAAAAAACTGAAATTAAATGAAATTCGTTTTTTCACGTTGTTATATTGAATTAGATCGATTCTTACTTTTTCAATTGAATTGATCGATCCGTATTTTTAAACATTCGTATTCAATAAACACTACTATGACCACACACATATATACCCCACATTTTACAAGTTCTCAACCCCATGCCCATCCTTTTCATTATGTCTCCTTCCTTTTTTCCCTCCTTTTATACCAAAAAATACTTACTTTATATGTCATAAAGTGGAAAGACATTATTTTATATGATTTTGTTTTTCACAATATTATATATTCTATTCACAACCATATGAATAGGTATTGAATCAACATATTGTCACATTTATAATGTGCGCCGACTCGAAGTTGTATTTATTTTAACAATCGAACATGATTTTAAAATTTTTACTATAGGATATACATATATTAAGAAAGTTGTATTGAAGACTTTACACGCATCGTTAAATTAGTTAAAAATAAAAATTTATATTTTTTACAATCGCGGCACATAAACTAATATAGAAAACATATTATAGACAAATTATTAGTTTTTCCCTTCTCCATTTAGCTACGAAATGAAAATGTACTTTAATTTCTATCTTCTACATATTATTGACTTTACCAAACAATTTATCTCTCGATGCGATTTTTCTTAGCGAATTGTTTCATCGCTTAAACATATAGGATGTGACTATTGTAGATTTACTTCCAGTGAGAAGAATAAGACGATAACTTGACTATTTGCCTTGTGTTTTTTTTAGTTATTAACGGATATTTGAATTAATTGCATAGACAATATGATGACTGAAAGAAATAATAGACATATTTCATTTGAGTCCCAGGGTCCTTTTCTTAGTTTTTTAATGTAATAGTACATGTTTATTTCCATTCACCAAAGTTTAGGTTTTACTCTTAGAAAAAACCTCCATATATATGGGCTGCAAGAGTACAGACCAAGATAGTTATATTACATTACAAAAAAAGACACTTGAGCTTCTTCTTCCACAAAAACCTATGATGGCTTCTAATAATGGCCTTGCCCAAACTGTCTCACCCGAGACAGAACCCTCTCATTCAACTCCGATTTTCCGGCCGGCCTCAACTCGCCGGGCTCTGTCCTTTTCTTCGTCCTCACCGTCACATGATTCATTGGATTCATCCTTCGGTTCATCAATCTCTTTCAATGAAGAATTTTCTTCACTTGGCCCCAATAGCACCCCTCCAAAATTCTCAGGTGGAGTTCCATTTTCTTGGGAGCAACTCCCGGGAATTCCGAAACAAAGAAGTCCCAAGAAAAAGGGTAGTGGCGCCACCAGTCTCCTCCCATTGCCGCCGGCCGGAAATTCAAATTCGTCTAAGAAACAGATTCAAGAAGATATATCACCAAAGAAGTACATGTCTAGTAACAGTTTTAGAAAGGACCCTTTTTTCGCTGCTTTAGTGGAGTGTTCTAAAGATGATTATGATCATGATCAAACGGTTGGGATTAATCTTTGGAAGGGATCAAAGATTTCAAGAACATTGACTGATAGATTTGGATTCATTAACATGTACACTTCTACGTTTTCTTGAACACGTCAAAGTCAATCGATCGTTTATCTCCCAAGATCAACCCCACATTATCTTCCCAATCGTCGTCCAAGCTAATTGAAATGCATGGCCAGGATTGGTTGCTGCATCTATAGATAAGTTTCATGTTCTAGTTATTACATCATCTTTTGTTTTAATGTTTGATGTCTTATGGTATTTGAGGACAAGCCTATCTGTACTAAATCATAATTTAATTTAATCTGTGTGTGTTATATGTAAATCTGGCACTTGCATTTTACTTGAAAGAGTGTCATTTTCTGGATACCATGTGACAGTAATTGGAATTATAAGTGAAGATTACACGACCCATGTGAGGTTATGTGTTTGGACCACACATTAAACCACCACATTACTCAGCTTTAGGAATTTGTCAAATTCTATGTCTAGTTTGTATTATTTCATTGTCGTTATATTTTGTGGGAATTTGGTATACTGAATTGGACATGGACGGATCAAAGTAATCATCATTCATCAAACTCGTCGATGTATACTTTTCATCATACTTTGTTAGTACCCTTTGTGACTTGCATTGAACAACTTTATTTAGCTTCTATTTGATAGGAATTAAAATCTAGATTTCGATTTAAGTTAAAGTCAACAATTAATTTTAACTTCATATTTTATGAAATCCACAATTTTTCAAACGCACATTTCATCAATTTTATCAACATCTATTAACAAATTATTTTAATCTCCACCAAACAGGGGCTTAAAAGCTTTATTACAAAGGCACACATGTTCCATTCGCATGTAGGTTGAATTAAAATTCGATATGTACTGGCATTTTTGTAACAGTGAGATATTGTTGTGTGCTCTCTATTATATTGAACTATCTTATTTATAAACCTAAATTATTCGAAAAAAACTCGTTTCTTATCTATTTAAATTTCATTTTCAACACCTTATGTCTAGATTTGTTAGTTTCATCATCATGGATTCTTTGTTAACTCATTAGTCTTAAATTAGTCCATTTTTACAAGTAATGTCCAAAATTAATCAACATCAATAATAATTGAGGTGGAGATAAAAACAAAAGAAAATAAATGGAAGCCAACATTAGAACGTGGTAGGTGGATAGGGTTAGACATGTATAGTTTTGGAAATAAATTTTTGACAATCGAAGTCAAAGTTTGATAAAGAAATTTACTTGAATTCTGTTCCTTCTACATATAGCTTCTATTTTCATTTTTCTTCTTTTAGTGGGATGGTTGGTAACAAAGATGTAGGCTGCAACTGAACCTAGTCTATACTTGAAATAAATTTTGAAGTAAATGTGTTAGGTCATGAAAATTTGACAAGCACATGTAAATATTAAATAACGCGAATTAATACGTACATATCATGAAAATTTGATACTCTTTCGTTTTTTTGTATTTTCTCTTTCATATTCGATTTCTTAATTACTAATTTTTCAATGCTTATATAACAATTTATATATCAAAATGTCCCCGATTATTTCATAACCCTCCAATGAGTAAATATTGATTTAATAATGGTGCAAAAGATGTTGCTAGCAATAAAATGTGACACCATAATTGGAGGGTTATATTATATAAAAATAGTTTAATTTGAAATTATTTTGGTAGGTAACGATCCGCATGGCTGTATTTATTCTTGACGTGACTGTGACTATCAATCATAATAAATTATTGAAATTATAAATAACAATTAATTAATGTATATAGATTATAAGATAATTAAGCAGAGCCATTAGAAGGCTATAAAGAATGGATTAATCATTATGGTAGTTATATAATTAGATTAATTTGAAGTTTCAACTCCTCAAAGGTTTATGTATGCATCAAGTTGGTCGGTCCACACTCATTATGAGCTTGATCTTTTCAAGTTGCTTCATGATGGAAGTTTATAGTGGGCGTTTTCGTTTCTCGATATTTTCTTCAATGAATAAGATATAAAGTGGTCGCTCGACATTTCCATCGAAGTTTAATTATGTGTTTTGTGAAAGAGAGGAAATACTTCTCTATATGAAATTTTTATGTGATTTGAGTGAAGTCAACTATTGATGTCTCGAATTCTTATAACTCCATTACAACACGAATCTCCATAATTAAAGATACTTCACGGGAATCTCTTCTCATCTCATCTATATTCTAGGGCCAACTAAGATTTTTGCCTCATAATTTCACTTGTAGCACAAGAAAAAAATAAATATTTCATTTTTTATTTTCTTTTCCATTATGAACACTATTTAAAGGGCTAATCTAAAAGATTTAGATCAACTAATAATTGACGTTTAATAGATGGCGAACCTCAAACGTATATTTTAATTGAGTTTAGAGAGCACTCCGCTACGAGTTGTCAAAACACGTTCAGATAGTTGATCCCAAAATCATGTGATTCATCCTCAGACTTTATCATGCATCCTTCCTGAACAATTTCTCTTTAAATGGCTCCTACATCTCTCTTTTTACTGGCTTATTTGTACCGAAAAACTCTTCGGCCAATCCATGTGAGACCGAATCTAGCTCTCTTGATCGATCTAACTCATTTCTTTTTCAAATAATTTCTTCGCAAAGTAAGCATAGTTTCACACACGCACACAAAAAAAGTACAGTTATAATATAATCCGTGTAAACATGCAGAATCAAATATACATAAAACCAACTTAGACAACTTATCATATTTAAGTTTTTAGCCAACACAAGATTAATTTTAGGTATATGAAAGCTACCCTGTAACCAGATATATTTCATATTTTATTTTTATTTGTTAACTTCATTTTTTTTTTTTTTTTCACATCACATTAATGGCAAAAGATATTTAGGTTCCAGCCATTTCCCACATCGTCAGACCAAGAATAAATGCCTGCAACAAATCTAGATTTGTAATACAACATTTAAATTTATGTTTTTACTATTATAATGATATTTTCAAGACTTAAAGTTTGAGCTAGTTAAGTTGAACGCGCAATCGACCCTTTTCTTGACCGTGTCACTTGCAACTTAATAGAACATTTTTATTCAATAAAAAATACAAATCCTTCTTCAACCCTTGCAAGTGGAAAACATCTATTCCTTTCAAGTAATAATTAAATGTAAATAGCAAATCATCAAAATGTCCATAAGATTATAAGGAAAACTAAGTTTAGCACGTGCAATAAGTTATTTATATCCTTTCATCTTCATGCAAAAGGAAATATGCTTCTTTTGCAAGTCTTCAAGAATAAATTAATATATGATGTTTTCCATTTTAAGCACATAAGTAGACAAATCGATTTCAAAACATATTATTGAAAGTTTGACATTGTTTTAAGGAAAAATTGTAGTCAATGTACTAAACTTTTCATTTAGTTATAGACTTTGTCCAAACTTTTCATTTGTACCACCTGAGGTACCAAACCTTTAAAAGAATGACATGTCAAGTCTAGATTGACGATTTCCGTCTACTTGACTACCAAAATCGTTAATTGATCCTAGAAATGAAAAGAAAATAATAATTTTCCTCAAATAGACAAGGACAATCTGGGCATTACACATTTTTCTTTTTTATTATTGCACTTCACTGTTTATTTTCCCTCCAGTTTCATCACTATTAGCCCTTATTTGATCTACATTAAAATTTTCATTTTCATTTTTCTACTCATTTTCAACCACACATTCTTCAATAAAATAATATTTTCCGTCCCATTAATAATCGTCGTCGTCGTTCCGATAAAAGCGCACCGGAATCGCGCTTGACGTGACAAGAGTGGGCCCGGCATCTGTTGAGCCATTTTTTGGGGTCAACACTCAGTAAAACTTCGAGTAATTTGATAGCTTGGCAACAGAGAAAGCCATGGAGATTTAGTTATTTTACGTTGTATTCGACGGCATAGCCACTGTAGTGCTCAATGAAAGATGGATCAATGTGATGGTACAAATAAGTTTGAAAACTTGACAAATTACTCGGTGCTCCGTTCCAAAACAAGAGTAACATTCAATATGAAACATGATTTTGATTTCTCGTGTGTTCTGGAATGTAGTCTTTCGATAGAAGACGTCCACACTGTCTGAAAATGCCTGGAGAGGACTGAAGTTCTCATGGTGATACATGTCAAGTAGACTCTTGAAAGGTTTCATGATTTGGGAAAAAATGCAGGGCGATTGAGGCTTGACCTCCAGGTCTAGACTTGTAAGAATTGAGATTTGGCATTCACATCTTATGCCTTTTAGATACTACATAGAGACAGTAACACACGTACTTTAAGTTTATCTCCAATAGCAATTATTTCATGTGGTTCAACCGTAACATTAGGTTATAACTTATTGACATGTTCTTGAACGGCATTTGTTCGTGTTGATCCGCCAACAAGGATCACTTCAGCTATGTCCTCGAAGGAAAGCTTTGCATCTATTAAGG
>CAIGRN010048146.1:0-26152 GCA_903798345.1 Fraxinus anomala
TAATGCAATCATGTTCTCCTTTCAAACATGAATTCTTGTGAGTTTATGACGCTCAACTAAATTTTAGTCACTAGGACGTAGATGAATTGATACTTATGAAGTTTTAGTATTAATTTCAAAACTTTGACATTTAATGTTTTTTTATCTTGTATGATTGTTATAGTGTGTAATGCTTTTCAACCAGCCTTACATTATATCATTTAATGCAATCATGTTCTCCTTTCAAGTGACAGAGTAAAGTGTCTTTGGCCTTTTCAATCATTGCATTTGCACTGTCTTTATTCTACTTTTGTTTCTTCTTCGATGCTCTACAATTCTTTGTCATGTGGCTAGTCTAGCCACAGTTTTAGCAGNCCACAGTTTTAGCAGAAACATTCTTTCTTCCTTCTTCCATTCATCCATTTCCCACTGTTGCCTTTATTGGATTTATCGAAACACCTATCCATATTCTCGAAATTTAGGGCAAAATTCGATATTGAGAATTCTTCAAAATCTTTTCTATAGACTTTCCCAGGAAATATTGTATCTCGAACATCACTGAATTTTAACTTTACATTGCCTATAGAGTTATTGACTACTACTCTCATAGGCTCCTATCTATTTGATAGTGATACTAATAGGATTAGTCATGTGAACACCATTGCAGGATGTACCCTGGAACCCACACAAGATTTGATAAAATTCCAAGAAAGCTAAAATCAGAGTTATAATTTTGATCAATGATTTCTTGAATCAAGAACCAAATTTGGAAGGGTTGAAGGCCACGAAGTCTTTGATAAATTCGGGATAGTTCGAAACAAGGCATGAAAGCGATTAATCTCACTTTGTATATTAATCTCTCAAATATATCTTGATGGTTATGTACAATGAAAAATGCCTCGTATATATTGGCAATAATAAAAAAATCTTATTCTACTAAAAAAAAATAACAAGATAAATTTAAACAAATAGAATCCAAATCAAACTGAAAAATAAAATTCCGGACCCAACTGGTAACCATGCGATTGCATGGTTATATTTGCTATGAGCGCATGACACAATAAATTTGTTATTAGGTTCTGAATTTTTGATACTCACGAGGGCAAGGAAATTAAAGCCTTGCGATGACATGGCTTTCCGATTCCTTAGCATGAATCAAATGCACTAAGGTTGGCTCTTCATCCCCATCTTGATACTATATGTTTTGCTCTTTCCACTCTAACTCTCAAGCGCATGTAGCATGGACAAGTCCTTGCATAGCTTATTTAGTCTTCTTTGCTCTTGATCTTGTAATTGGTCCATCTGTAACATGCAAATGATCTTTGCTAGCTTGCCCTACATGATTTTCATCAATTAAGGAACATATCTCATCATTAAATTTAATCTCAACTAAGACCAACAAATTGATAATTCTATTTAATTTGTTGAATTGTTCTACTACTGGAGCACCTTCAGCTATCTTCAAATTAAATTTCCATAAGATATACATTGTTTTACATAGATAGCTTCCCATACATATCGAACAATACCTTCATCAAATTAGTCATGATTTTCTCTGTTGCACATTATCACCAACATTTTCTAACGACTTTAATCGAGTAATAGCCAACACTTAACGATTAAGGATTTCCACTCATTGTCCATCGTTCCTTTCAACTTTTCATTTGGAAGGGGATGATACAGTTTTTTACTAAATACATAATCCTCAATTTGCATCCTCCAAAATGAAAATATATACCATGAAACTTATAAATCGCTAGTGGCGTTCCTTCATTGTTAGTCATTGTTGTAAATCAAAAGCAAAGAATTAGAAATCTTAATTATACCACCACGAGCAATAAATTCATAGAAAGAAAAAAGAACAATAACATACAAAATTTATATAAAGGTTCACCTCAATGAGAGATTATATCATCCTCTGTTGCTACGTGAGTTCATTATGATGAAAAGAGGTTCACAAGAGAAAGTTGTGCACCGTATCTTCTTTAACCATTCTATAGCTCTTTTATGATGGTAATTCAAAACCCTACTGATGGCTCCCCATTTATAAGATGATTTTTTTTTTGTAAAATCGAAATTACAATTGTAAAATTTCTAAATTATTCTTAATGAAATTTTGGTTTGCCGCTCTGTCCCCCATATCAATGAGATGGGGGCTTGCTATCCTCTTTCTAATCCCCACAAATACCTCAATGCAGAGGTCAATTCGTGTAGTGGCTCCGTTGAGAACAATACTTAAACTCTACAACTTAACATCTATAGCATCTAGTTAACAATCGGACCTTTGTATAGAAGTCGTTATATCATATATAATGTTCACACTTGAAAATACTCTATGCATCTTATCTCACGAATTTCTATTGCATTCTCTAGAATTCGAACTTAAGAACTTTATCTTCTGAAAGACGTTAATTGAATCATAATACCGATTGAGCAATTTGCCAATCTAATTATTAGTCTTTTTTTTTCCACTAAATACAAAATATCACCCTACACGGAGCCAATATATATGTAATACGTTTCTCTAACCTACCATAAATGTAATTTATTCCCATTCGAGATCCTTTAATTAGGTACAATCACAAATAACTTTTGATCCCTCTAATTATTTTCACAAATTTAAGTTTTATCTTCTTCAAAGGTCGTGTGAACTAATCACAAATATAAAAGTTTAGTCATCGCTAGACATTGATCTCAGATTTTAACTGTTCAACAAAAAATACTTGACCCTTTTTCAAGGTGACACTTTCCGACACAATTCCTACTCCACGCATTCTCAATTTTTCAACTCATCGAAATATTTGATCAATCAAAATGATCTCACATTGGCAAATTAAAATTACGAAAAAAATATACACAACACTGTCTAGGGATTAGATAAAATAAGTGGTAATCAAGTGGAATTTAATTCTCCTTACAACTATGTTATAGAATTAAACTCGACACGATATGTTTAATACATTGCAAGTGTACTAGTGTCATATTTAACTATTCATACGATAAGGACAAATCGCAAATCTAAATAATGAAACAGTCAATACTACAACTTTTTAGTACAATGTGTCATCCTTTTATATTGGTTGTGAACAAACTATTTGATATCAAATACAAGTTGTGTCAGACTGTGCTTATCAACCACAAGTGATCATAGGTATTTTAATTTGTATATTCAATATTAAATAAATAAAATAAATAATAAAATCACAAGTTATTTTGATACGAAATATTACTTTATCACAACAAAATATACTATATGGGCATACAACACAAAAAAAATCCCACTTATCATAGAGTATATGTGTAGATTTCCTTCAAAAAGTTTGTGTAGAAGTATGCACTAGCACTATGTCAAGTAAGAATTTCTTAATTCATATAGCCCGTGGAGAAGCATCACAAGATGCCAAATATTCAGCCTCCATAATAGAATCAACATTTCATAACTGTTTGATACTTCTCCACATAATGGTCCTACCAATGATCCTAATGTAAACTTCTAAGTCTTTATCATATTGGAAGTCTGAGTCTGTATAACTAATCGAAATAAGATTTGTTAATGAGTAAACTAGAATATGATTTCTTATTTTTCGAAGGTAATTACGTGCATGCTTTACCCCCACGCAATTTTCTAGTTCAAGGCTAGATAGATATCGACTCACCATACCATCAAAGTAATAAATGCCATGTTTATGTCACAACATAGCATACATGAGATTAATTACAAACGCATAATACCTCATACTCATGCTCTCTATCTCATCTAGGGTCTTAAAAGATTGATTCTTAGAGAGTTGGATTCCATATCGAAGGGCATAATACCCTTCTTGGAATCTTGCATGGAAAATTTGACAAGTATCTTGTATTATATGAAGCTTAGGACAAAGTTATCAGCATATTTTTTTGATCTCTCAAGATTTGAATACTAGAACATAACCAGGATCACCTAAGTCCTTCATATGAAATTGTTAGGCCAACCACGCTGTCATAGACGGAAGCTCCCATTATTCCTAATGAGTAGAATAGCATCCACATAAGGAACAAGGATAATTACAATTTTATCTTGTATTTTTTAATAGATAAAGATCACAGTAGTTTGCAAATTTCCTTTTACAACCATGTTCTATAAATTCGTCTTACTATATCATATAGATACATTCTAACATTTATCTTTTATTCATATATCTACATCCACATCAGACATAGCCTTCTTATATGAAGTTAACTAATCAATTTGAACTACAAAGATCATATGATTGGACTCTCCAACCAACAAGTACCTAAACGGTGTCTTGATGACTCTCTGACTTTATGTAAGGGACGATGTATCTTGGATTGTGGCATCCTTTGGAATCGTAAAGTTTTTGTTAATGCTGGTATCGCCATCAGGTGAGGTAACCACATCCTCATTACCTTCAACATTCTCTTGATCTATGGGGGTAGAATTTCTTTCACTCATTTTAATTACAACCTTACTATGGACTGATGTTCATTAATATACTAATCATTTAGGAAGTATCATTTTTTGTTAACAAATACCCTTCCAATTTAGAGGACTATAAAAATAATATCCTTTGGTACCCTTAGGATATCCAGCAAACAAGTATATTTTTGGCCTAGACTTTAACTTTTTTTGCCTTTCCTTTAAGCAAAAATTCGGATGCGATGCAAGATGGACTTGCGCCAATTTAACAATTCCAAGGGAGTCTTGGGAACAAATTTAGCTATCTACAATGCATATGCTCAATATGAGATAGGTAGAGTTGTAAACTCATCATTGGCCTAACCATACCTAATAATGGTATGTTTCTTCTTTTTGAAATGTCATTTGTTGAGGGTGTACTGGCGCACTCAATTGATAAGCAATATCATTTCCTATCAGGTAGTCCTTTATTTCTTCCGAGAGATCTGATCGAAATATCTTAACCCCTCTAGAATGTGTACTTATGGGTCTACATACATCAGAATGAACTAGTTCCAATACTTCTTTAGTTTTATGTCCTTTTTTTTTCAAAAATGATCTCTTGGACATGTTACTCTTCAAACAAGAATTGCAAACCGACAATTGTTCAACCTTAGGCATATTAAGGGGACCATCTCTTGCCAATCTTTATTTCCTATTAAGGTTAATGTATTCAAAGCTAAGATGTTATAGATATGTACCACTAGTATGGTACAACTTTCGTTTATAGTTTGTAAAAGTGACATATATTTCATTTTGTGGAACATTCAAAATATGAAGACCATCAAATGTCTAGCACAAATAGGAAATTTATTCATTAAAATGCAAAGTGTATCAGAAGCTAATTTTATAAAATAACACTTCTCTTATTAAATCGAAGACATAAATCAAATTTTTACTTTATTTGTGAAACATAATAATAGTTTTTTAAAAATAAATTCCTAGCACTATTGAAATAAAATACTCCTACGTTTTTGTAAAATTACTGGTTGTGCCAACAATGATTTCAAACCTATCTTTACTGAGGTTTTTTTTTCTTTTTTTCTATCCTGAAGCTCCCGCGTTGACATAAAGATATGATTAGTGGCTTTAGATTCTAAAACCCAAAAATTTGTAGAATCAATAATAAACAATTTTTAGTAATGAAAAACTAATCTGCAACCTAATTCTTAGCTAGTGCGTCATGGCAGTTTTTTCTTTCGGTATCCTTTTCGACTGTAGTTGGAACACTTGTTGTTCCGCTTTCCATTTGCTTTGGACTTTTTGTTGCTCCCATGCTTTTTGTTAGCTTTCTTCCTCTTCCTTTGAGTCGATTTTCGACTTCAAACTTGATGAGCTACTAATCACATATTGAAACTCAGTTCTCAACTCAATTAATGGAACCTTTTATCTTTCACACTAAATCATGAAATATATTAGATAAAGAATTTATCACCATAACAATCCGAGTCCCCAAATCGATGGTTGCACCCAAACTCTCTGCCATGTTGAAATGTCCAATCATAGTCAAATTATGACCTTTTAAAAGCATTCTAGATTTCATGTGAATGTTCTGTAATGTATGAATCGATGGTTGCACCCAAACTCTATGCCATGTTGAAATATTCTAAGTTCCCGAATAGATGGTTCCATCCAAACTCTCAGTCATGTTGAAATGTCCAATCATAGTCAAACTAGTCATGTCAACTAACCGAGTCGAGCCAAATCACGAGCCGAAACTCAAAACTTGAGCAAAACATATTCGAGCTTTTTGGGCCCTTTTGCTCGGCAAAAAATTTTAGGCTCGACCCGAGCTTTGACTCGGACCTTTACCATTCGAACCGGGCTGGCTCGATTTTTTTTATTATTTAAAAAAAATTGACCGCTGCCTCGATTTTTTTTATTATTTAAAAAAAAATTGACTGCTGCATGCACTGCGTTTTGCAGACAATTCATTTTCAGTTGCATGAAATTTAATTTTTTTCTTTTTTTAAAACACACACGGCCATACCCAGTCTTGATCCAACGCCCCAAAATGGGGCTCTGCCTGAGCCTTGACTCGATGGAAACGAGCTCGAGCCGGGCCCGACTCGGGCATTTCCCAAGAAGAGCCCAAGCCGCTCGAGCCGGCGAGCTTTTTTTTCATCTATAAGTCAAACTATGACCTTTTACAAGCATTTTAGATTTCATGTGAATGTTCTGTAACATACAAATGTCTTTAAAACGAACACTTCTACTCTATGACCAAACGTTTATGTCTTGAGGGTTTTGTGATAAGAGGTACTTCGATGTCACTTATGCTTTAAACCTTTTTGGAGCCTACTAATGGGGCGAAACCCAACAAACTCTTCCTCTGCCTCATGTTATGGGCTCTACTAAGTCCGTTCTCTGCCTAAAAGCTTCAAGCTTCTCTTCCGGGAAGGATTATGTCAACGTTTGATCCATTCTCACTAGTATGAAAAATGTCAAAGTATCTACTTTGGTTCAGGTACATTCCGAGTCCAATGGTATCTAATGTCAGTGTTCTTAGATCTAGAATGGAATGTTGAATTCTTTTTGCAAACCCAATTCTTATAGAAAGGTGAATAGGGCCCTGACTTTCACACTAAACCACATATATTTACTTGTTGCTTGTTGCAAAACCAATTCTTGTAGAAAAATTCTCATTCACTATGCTTCCTTGTAAGCTTCGTCAATAGAGCAATACATTCTTGCAACTTGAACTACCAAAAGACAGCTTCCCTTACAAAGGTCATCAAGAATCATAAAGTGGACTTCCTTAAATTACAATCGCCAGCCATATATGCATTTGTGTATCCATCCAACAAAGGTTCACCACTTCTTAAACATAAATACATTCTATAAGTTCCTCAAAGATATTTGAGTATCCATTTCACTTGTGCTAGTGCTCTTTTCCAAGGATTAGATATAACTTAGTTAACAACACCAAGTGCATGAATGGCCTCGTACATATCATAGCATACATCAAACTAACGACTACACACACACACACACACACACACACACACACACACATATATATATAAGTTAGTTGCTGCTTTTTTTTATTTTTCTCACTTCCATGACATTGTTCAGGACTAGGTTTAAAAACCAATAAGTGGGGAACTAACTAACTTTGCCTTTTTTCTATTGAATCTTTCAATAACCATTTCAATATAGTTTTCATTTCAATAAAAGTCTTTAATTCTTCTTGACATGGATGGCTCGCTGTATGTGTGATGCATGAATGCACTTGTAGATCCATTAAATTACAATAATGCAACAGTGATACAATAGAACCCTTTATAGGATATGTCATTGTGTTAACTGATCAAGCTAAAACCCTCCAATTAGATAAATCATATCTGATAACAAATGTCTAGATAAGATACTTGAAAATAATTATAATAACTTAAGGAAAGTAATGCAATGACTATTTGTTTCTTTACTCATGGATGGACCAAAGGAGACGATAGATTTTTATTTAAATAAATAAAAATCCTATCTCATTCAATAGATTAAAATATTAGATTATAACTTAAAATAATTATCAATTATTCTCATTAATAAAATTAATAGATAAATTAAATATTATTGATTATGCATCGAAAAAAAAATAATCTAAATTACCTTAATCAAGAAAAATTCGATGTCCGGTGATATGCATCCTATTCATAGTTTCACAAGCGGTGTCAAAAATTAATCTTTAAATCATGATATCTAGAATATTAATATTTCAAACACGAATTTAAAGAAGGGAACAATGCATATCTAAGGTAGTTACAAAATACAATTTCAAAATTAGGAAACTTGTTTTAGAGTTTCAAAAATCTGGTCATAATTCAAATTTTATTAAATAAATAAAAATATTTTGTTAGTTAAATAGGTAATTAAATATATTAAGATTACAATATTATACAGTTTATAATCACAGTTACGTAGTGTCACAATCATAGAATGTCACAGTCATATATTGCAAATTTTATAAGTTATTTATACAAATTATCAAATTAATTGGTCACTCATTATTCTTCAATCACATATCACAAATTTGATAGGTCCCAATTTATTTATCAATCATAAATTATCAAATTAATATGTCATGCATTATTTCTCGGTCACAATTTATCAAATTAATTTCTCATAAGTTATTTATCGATCCCAAATTAACAAATTAATTGGTCACAACTTAAAAAATTGTGAGTTACAATTACAAATTTAATCGCAATCTTATATATATATATTTTTTGTCATATATTATTTATTAATCACAAGTTATCAATTTCATTGGTCACATATTATTTATGAGTCACAAATTAACTGTTTTATTGATCATAGTCATCTACGTAATTGGTCACCAACACTCCTCATCCAACCTCACTCCACCATTGACAACAACCTAATGTCGCACCGCCTTACCACCATTTGCAAATAATAAAATAGAGGGAGATGACAATTAACTAAGAAAAGGATAGCCAGGGTTGCGACCCAATTGACGATCGATTCCTGGATTGTAGTCATCATTGTCATACTTACTAGCGACATTGGTATTGAAGAGTTGGAAGGATAGAGGTTGTACCACCACATGAACCGTCGTTATCGGACGGAGAAGGAACTTCCAGAACTGCTTGTCGTAATCACTACTTCACCACTTTCGCCCATTTTCTTACGAACAATTATGCAGCACGCGCACACAATAACCTCAATCGTCATGGAAATCCCTGAATCACCACCACCAAATTCCTCCTCGAGTTACACAAGCACGAGGTCATGCATCGGTGCCGCATAGAGGTCACAAAAAGGCACTCATCGCCGCTGGATTGGTCGGCCCATCGATTCATCCAGATTGGACACGACAATGTTGTGGTATTTAGAGAGAGAAGAAAGATTATAGAGAGAAAATTTAATAATATTATCATTCATATAATAAAAGTGAGTTATAACTTGATTTTTGAATTGAAAGTTGAAATCCATGTGTGAGTGTAATTTTCAGTGTAAAGAATTATAAACTAACAATTATTTGTGCCCCCAAAAATGACTCGGACTTAAATTTTTTACTAATTAGACACAAGCCCAATTTCAAATTTAAATCTTCAGCTCAAAAAACATAACCAACAGTAGTAATTCAAACAGTAATTAGAATAGTCGTTGTACCTAAAAATATGTATTTCGAAACCAATCGGTCCGGAAGAAATTGGTTGCGCAGATCCTACTAAATCTATGCGACTTGCGATCCTCATTCTTTAAAACGCATTTTTTTCAAAAATTCATTTCCAATCACATATTTTCTCAATAAAACAGTTTTACATAAAAACTCAAAAAAAATCATTATTTTTAACCACATATTCTTTTAAAAAAAATCATTTTCTATAAAATCTATTTTTACTAAATCAGGGGACTAGTAAGCATGGCAATGATGAGGACCAATGTAGTAATTTCCTTAAGCCCATTATAATAACGGAAGTTGAGCAATTAAGAAATATGATGATTGCATTATAAATTAACAATTGGGGAATTAGTTGAGATGGCTATCCTTCAATATGGTTTTGCTCAAAAGGCCTTTGACCAATTTCTTAAAAATAAAGAAATTTTAATTATTTAAAAGTCTCAGAAGCCCACTTTATCCTTCCCTTGCAAAACTACATTAAAGAAGGTTGGGCTCGCATTCACGTTAAACCCTTCTTCCTCAAATTCCCAATTGACAATTGCAAAAGAAAAAAATAATATTCTTCTCCTTCAAATTCCCAAACACTTCTCCTTCAAGTTGAAATCCTTTTCTTCTCATTCTTCTTCTGAGGTCGATGATTGTTCTTCATTTCCAAAAAAAAATCAACGAGCTCCCATTTAGAAAAATCAATGTAAGTTTCTAACCAGCAAGGAGTTCTCTCTCTAGTGTTCAAATTGTGTTCAATTTTTATCTATGCAAATTCTTCTTCTTCTTCTTCTTCATTTGAGATTTTACCTATTTTTTGGGGTTGTGAGGTAAAACCATTTTAGATCACAAAACTACAAATTCGTAATGTTGTCGAATCCCTCTATTAAGTTTTTAAGTTTCTTGATCTGAACTCTATGAAGTTCTATTCAAGATTATATTTTTGGTTTTGCTATAAAAATCATTTTTGTAACTTTTATTCAAGTTCTTTTTGAAATATTTGCATTGGAAATTCATATTTTGGCTTGGTGGTTTTGGGGTTGTGGTTCATCACTTGGTGTTTAGCATATTCGTTTTAGTATGTTCTGTAATGATTTCTTGGTAAGTTTCATTTCGTTTTAATTTTCTTAATTACGTGGTTTTGCATGTTGTATATAGTATACTGTTAGTTCTATTAAGGGAAAATGAATTCATTGAAAACCTTATGGCTATTTGTAGTTTAATTACACTATGGATATAATTTTTGTGAATGTTCTATCTACTTTATTGTTTCTGAAATTTGTTGAAGATTAATGTTTTATTGTCAAATTTAGTAGGTTGCTACTTAATTCCAAGTTCAGTTTTATCTTATGTTCTATCTACATATACTTGTATGCATGCATGTTTCTGTATTGTAATATAACAAGGGAGATCAAGCGACTTTCGACTTGGACTAGTTTTTAGGCGGAAGGTGGGAAAATCAGTTGACATGGCCAATCTTCAACTAGTAGTGAGTAACTTATTATGGAAGCACTTCATTAATGTCCTTAGGCTATTAGAATGGAAAATGCCAATTGGGACTAAGGAATTTTTGTTGTTTTATATAAGTTGGATGTATTTTACTTTTCACATTCAGCAATTGTTTCTCGTACTTTGCTTCCTCATTCCTCACTTGTTTCTAGCTTTTGTTATTCTTTGATTTCTTTTAATCAATTTGTTTCTATGATCATTTTCCTTATTTAGGGACAGGTTCATTAGTCCTCCAAAGAAAGTTATTGCACCATCTCAAACACTACGACATGGAAAATAACATGGGCACTCATTACATGTTACTTTTTGTTGTGAAGTACTACAATGCTTGCAATTGTACAAAATTTCTTTTTCTCTCGTCGAAAAATATGTATGCTTAACTTGGTTTATACAGCTTATGCATCTTGCTCTTATGTACTTTGCTGCCATCACTTGTTCTAATATTTATAATTATTTTGTAGATTGCAGTGCTATGGAGAAGATTCAAGTTGACACTACAGTTATGACGAGATGTAAACTGCAAGTACACGATGTTTATTCCCAGCTGGATACAAATTACAATAACAAGCTTCATGAGAGTTGCTTTGGATCACTTCTTAGATTGAGGGATATTAGGTTGGCTTCACAGGTTGTAAATCAATTACCACTGCAAAAGATGACGATGTGAACCCACGTAACAATAGTAGTTCCAAAACCCACAAAAAGATTGAATCACAACTTTGGCAGAAAGATAAAATCATGATTTGAAGCTTGACCTAACAATTCATTGAATCAGGGAACCAAAGTTATGGATGAACTTGACCTTTTAATTACAAAAACTATGAACATTGCTATGAAATTGTTGAATGCTACAAAGATGAAATCCTTAATAAGTTTCAAAATTAAGTTCAGTGAAGAACAAGAAGAAAGCAAATTTAACTTTATTAATTCTCTCAATAATGTGTTGTATCATGATGAAAATGATGGGCCCTATATATGGGGAACTCATAAAAGCCCTAATTAAAACGTAAAATATCAAACAAATAGAGTTCTAAACGAAAAAGGAAAAATTAAACCACCTTCAGATATTTTGTACTACGCGCGCACCGTTTGGTTGATTTGGCTATGGGTTGAAATTTTGCACCCGTGCACATGCGAACTATTTTGCTTGTGCTCGCGCGCGGCTTTTTGACTACACACAAGGCTTTCTTTCTTCTAACTTATCTTGAATTAAGTGCACTAATCTTCGTTCCTCTTCCATGCACAACATGAAACTTGATCTTTTGCTCGTTGCAATCGAAGACACGGCCTATGTAGCTTGAACAAGTAATTCCATGGCTTACTTGATCTTCTTTGCTCGCAACCTCATCATTGGTCATTCTTCCATAATTAACGTATCTTTGCTATCTTTCGTTTCATGGTTCTCATCATTCCCCCCCCCCCCCCCTTTTCAAAAGGATTCGTCCTCGAATCTCCACCTGCATGAAATAGAGAAGGATCAAATAGATTGGTCACTTTCCTCTCGGTTGCAATTTTGACCTCCTTTGGGTCGACAAACTTTTTTTTCTCATATGCACCCAAACCCAATCACCTAGTTCAAATTTAACACCCTTTCATCATTTATTAGCTTGAGAAGCATTTCTCGATCTGGCAACGCATCTTCTCATGGATTGATCTTACCAATTCAGCATTTTTCTTCCCATCTAGACTACCTCTTTCATCAACAAGTAAATGAATTAAATCCAAAAGAGTTAATGGATTAAAACCATATAAATTTCAAAAGGTGTGTAAGAAGTAGTAAAATGTATGGTCCTATTATATGCATATTCTATGTGACAAGCAATCCTCCCAACTCTTTAAATTCTTATTGACTATCGTACGCAAAAGTTATGTCAGTGTCCTATTAACTACCTCAATTTGTCTGCTGTTTGTGGATGACAAGTAGTAGAAAATAATAGTTTAGTTCCCAGCTTACTCCACAAAACCCTCCAAAAAATGACTAAGAAATTTAACATCCCTATCAAACACAATACTCCTAGGTATCCGGTGGAGTCGCACTATTTTCTTAAAGAATAAGTTAGCTATATTCGTGGCATCATCTGTTTTATGACAAGGAATAAGGTGTGCCATCTTGCTAAACCTATCTACTACCACATATATGGCATCTCTACCCCTTTTAGTTCTAAGCAATCCCAACTCAAAGTGTATGGACTCATCAATCCAAGGCTCAGTAGAAACAGGTAAATATGTATACAAACCTTATAGTAAAACCTTAGACTTAGCCTTACATGCAATGTATCTACTACAAATTAATGTGCTTAACATCTAAGCATCTTTGAACTTAAAAGAAGTAAGGAGTACATACTTCATTGATAATGCATCAGCTACTATATTCTCTTTATCTTGTTTATACCAAATGACATAAGGAAAGGTCTTAATAAACTTCATCTACCTCGCATGCCCTTGTTTAATTTACCTTGGCCCATTAGATGTTTGAATGACTCGTGATCGGTGTGGATTACAAACTCCTTAGGCCATAGGTGGTGCAGCCATGTCTCCAAATCTCGAACAAGTGCGTAAAACTTTTTATCATATGTAGGATAATTCAAAGTTGGCCCACTTAGCTTTTCACTAAAAATAAGCTATTGGTCTCCTATCCTGCATCAAAACAACTCAAATTCCTATACATGAGGCATCACATTCAATTTCAAAAGTTTTGTTAAAGTCAGATACTGCTAAAATAGGTACAAAACAAAACATATCCTTAATAGTATAAAATACATGTTCTTGTTCAATGTCTCAATGGAATCCAACACTTTTTTTCACAATCTCAGTGAGTGGTGTGGCAAGTGTGCTAAAATATATAACAAAACGCCTATAAAAGCTAGCTAAACCATGAAAGTTTCTTACCTCAGTTAGACTTTTAGGTGTTGGTCACTCCTTGATGACTTTGATTTTCTCCTCATCCACTTCAATGCCCTTTGCACTAACAGTATAACCAAGAAAAACAACTTTTTGCATGCAAAATGTATAGTTTTTAAAGTTAGTATAAAGTTGTTCCCACTTCAAGACAACAAGTACACACATCAAATACTCTATATGCTCCTCTAATTTCTTACTATACACTAGAATATGATCAAAGTAAACTACTACGAATTTACCTATGAATGCACGAAAAACATAGTTCATTAATCTTATGATAGTGCTAGGTGCATTAATAAGTCCAAATTACATAACTAACTACTCCTACAATTCATATTTAGTCTTAAAAGCAGTTTTCCATTCATCTCCTTCTTTCATCCTAATTTGGTGATATCCACTTTTAAGATCTACTTTACTAAATATACATTATCTACGCAGTTCATCAAGCATATCATCCTATGTATAGGATGATGAAACTTTATCGTTATGTTATTAATTACCCTACAGTCAATGCACATTCTCCAAGTCCTATCCTATTTAGATACAAGTAGTACTGACAGGACACATGGACTCATGCTTTCCCTCACATACCCTTTGCTCATCAATTTCTTCACTTGCCTTTGAAGCTTCTTTGTCTCTTCAAAATTACTTCTATAAGCTGACCGGTTTAGAATAATAGCCCCGAGCATAAAATCAATCTGATGCTAACCCACTAGGCATGTCTTCAGAGAACAAGTCTCCAAATTTCTGCTACAATGAAATAGCCAAATTAGAGAGGGGTTGGTTAGTTTCCTCAAAATTGAGGTATGGTTCATTGTAAACTAGCAATATCAAAGGCTAGTTTTCCACTAAAGTCCCATTATTTCACCTTCTTTTGCAAAAAGAAAAAAAAAAACTCACTTTTAACTTTTTTCTCTCTGAAGACTCTCTTTCTTTTCTCTCTTATGACTCTACTCTTTTCTCTTTATTTTCAACCACCTCCCTACTCTCTCTTCTTGGAAGTATTAGTGTCACTCTCCTTTTGCCTCTCTTTGTTTTTCTTCTCTTCCTGGCCTCTCCATTTCAGTGATTTTAGTGTTAATGGAACAAGAGTAACGGATTTTCCATCTTTGACAAACTTGTACCTATTTTTGAACTCGTAATATATCACTTTCCTATCATACTATCATAGTCTCCCCAAAAAGATATGACCAGTGTGCATAGGAACCACGTCATACACCTCATCACTATGCTTCCCAATTGTGAAGCACCAAGACTTGCTTATGAGCCTCCCACATTCACTCAACCACTGCAACTTGTAGGGTCTAGAATGTTTTGGCATAGTCAAACCCAATTTTTCTACAAGGATAGTACAAGCAACATTGGTACAACTCCATCCATCAATAATCATACTACATACCTTGTTGACATGGCACCTAGTATGAAAAATATTCTCCCTTTGCTACTCCATGTCATCCAACTTGATTCGTAATAAGTGTTGCATCTACCACTGAGTACTCTACTCCTATCACCATCACTAGCATCCTCCAATTCGGGCATCTCATCACTATCACTCACCACTTCCCCATTATCACGCAAGATCATTGCCCTTTTGTTTGATCATTCAGAAGCAATGTGCCCCGAACTCAAGCATCTAAAACACTTGATATCCCTATTCCTGGAAGGTTGGGAATCCACCTTGGTTTTAATTTGCTAGCCACTTCATCTTTTGCCCTTGGTGGTTTGGTCTTAACCTTCGAAATTGGCCCCTCACTTCTATTACTATCCTACTTCGATTTCCAAAAAAGATTAGAGCCGAAAGAATACCTATATACTCTTTTTCTTTTCAACTCTCACCACCTTCATAGTCACGTTCAACATATCCTCCAATTCCACGCAACTCCATTACATTGGCTATCTCTCTATTCAAATCATTCAAAAACCTAGCCATTGTGTTTTCCCTATTCTCCTCAACATTCACTCTAATTATAGCTATCTCCATCTCCTCGTGGTAAACATCCACACTTCTCGAACCTTGACTAAGGCTTTGAAGTTTTTGATAAAGATCCCTATAGTCTTCAACTCACTTCATGTTTCAATAGGCCTGTCATGATTCCTCCTACTACTTATTACTAGTTGATCCCACCATATGATTGCATAGTCAGTGAACTCCATCGCAGCTATTTTCACCTTTTTCTCCTCTGAATAGTTAAGGCAATCAAAGATCAACTCCAACTTCTCCCACTCTAAATACACCTCTGGAATGTTTCTACCTTGAAATGAAGGAATTTTCATCTTAATGCTGCTACCCAAATTCCTATCAACCCAATCTCCACCAAAGTTTCTAGAATCTCCTCTAGGCTCCCTTTCACTCATATCTCCTCTATTCCTCTTCCTACTTATTTCGGCCTCCCATATTTGATCATTCTCATTAGCACTATTCAATTCATTCCCATCATTAGATTCAATCCTACCTTGCCTCCTAACATTAGATCTCCTTTAGGTTGCTCCTCTTGTAAGTTAACTATCACTGTATCCTACCGATCCATTATGTCTCTAATTTCTCTAACTACCACATCCATCCACTCGAATTGTTGTTGCATGGCCCTCATCGTGAAGGCTTGATTGTCTCCCTCTCGTGATATTGATTCTTCTTTATCAGACATTAATTATTAGAATTTTGTATGTCATACGTGTTTGCACTCGTGTTTCACTCAAAAATTGGCTTTTCCCTCTAATAATCTCACCACTCTTGCCTTTTTCCTCTCAATGTTTTCTTTTAAGTTCTCTAAGTAACTTATTGATCTCAATAAAAAATTTCCACCCTTGAGAGGTTCAAACCCGAAGAACAAGGAATTTAAAAAGGATATTGACTCAAGGAAAAGACTCGGGAAGGAAGGAATGGAAGATTTGAATTTTCAACACAACTAAGAAATTCAAGAAAGTGTTTCTTGAAATCAATTTATACCTTTTCCACAACAAAATTGATACCAATAGATGATTTAGGAATTGAATTGATTTCTTGAAAGAAATTATGTTTCAAGAATTTTCAAGAAAGTGTTTCTTGACTCGGCTTATACCTTTTTCACAATAAATTGATACTAATGGATGATTTAGGTTTGGAATTGATTTCTTGAAAGAAATTGTACTTCAAGAATTTTCAAGAAAGTGTTTCTTGACATCGAATAAGCCTCTTTTTGGCTTGGAATATTCATTTTCTTTTTACTGGAATTTTTTTAAGACTGAATACGAGGAAAATCAAAATAGGCAAGAAATATCGAAACAAAATTGTATTGGTGCACTTAAATTTAATGCACAAAATAATTCTTGAATGTTCTTGGCATTTGTGTTGATGTAAAAGACTCAAGAAGATGATGAACAGTCAAGAAAAAGATGGAGACTTGATGAAGAATATGAAAACTCAACGAAGAAGATGAAAAAAATGTGGAAAAATAAATATATAATCTTGATTTTAGAGCCAAAGCTCGGATACCAACTAATGTAAACCCATGTAGCAATGGTAGCTCCGAACCCCACAAAAGATTGAATCACAATCCTAGGAAAGCTAAAATCTTGGTTTGAAGCTTGATCCAATAATTTATTGAATCAAGGAACCAAAGTTATGGAAGAACACTTGACCCCTTAATTACAAAATTATGAACCTTGCTATAAAATTGTTGAACGCCACAAAAATGAAATACTTGATAAGTTTGAAATTAAGTTCAATGAAGAACAAGAAGAAATCAAATCTCGTTTTATAAATTCTCTCAATAATGTGTTATTTTACAACTCATAGAAACCCTAATTAAAACGTAAAATATCAAACAAATAGAGTTCTAAATGAAAAATGGAGAAATTAAACCGCCTTCAGATTTTTTGTATTGCGCGTGCCGTTTAGTTGATTTGGCTACGGGATGAAATTTTGCACCCATGTGCGCGCGACCTATTTTGCCTGCGCTCGCGGGCCGCTTTCCAGCTACACTCTAGGCTTCGCTTCTTCTAACTTTGCTTGAATTAAGTGCACTAATCTTAGTTCCTCTTCTATGCCCAAAATGAAACTTCATGTTTTGCTCGTTGCAATCGAAGCCACCCACATAGCTTGTACAAGTAATCACATAGCCTCCTCGATGTTCTTTACTCGCGATCTCGTTATTGGTCCTTCTTACACAATCAACAGATCTTTGCTAGCATTTGTCCCATGGTTCTCATCAGATGAAGACCACTGAAAAAAAGAAGAAGTATGGTTTAAGATTGGAGACAAACGAGCAAGATTTGGATTTAAAGAAATTGTTTTAGTGACAGACTTAAATTCGGGTGATTGTAACAACGTAGATAAGACATTGGGGCAGAGTGTCGAATCGTTAAAGAATATTTTAAGAAAAGTGGGGGAGAGATTACGAAGGGAGATGCTTACAATGCGTTTGTAAATTGCAACAAAAGAAGGAATGACAAGTGTAAGTTGGGATTGATTGTCATATTGCCGTACATCCTGTGGGCCACAGAGGAAAACACCTACATCAATTTATGGTGGCTAGATTTGGTGGATGATACAGAATCGAGAAGTATCCATGGGGAAATTTTCATTAATACATGATGGACGTATTCAAATGTGAAATGGGAGGTAAATTGAAAAATATGAATGTCAAAGAAGAGTTACGTTGTCGGTATTCGTTGCATAGCTTTCCTCTCTCTATAATGGTAAATTGAAAAAGATGAGAATGCTTCAAAACAATTACAAAGAGCTGAGGCTGAGCATGATTCCAAGCAACATCAAGCATTCCACCAACACTCTCCTAGTGCATCTCAACCACCACTAGTATCTCGTAAGCTGAACATAGCAAAGTTAGTGAGAATTGAAATGAAAAAACTCAAGGGAAGGCTACAAGGAGTCATATCTCCTTAGCTTGATCGGGTGGAGAAAGAGGTTGATATGTTGATTGAATTGTCTATGGCGGGTTAATTTCATTTAGTGACTAGTGCATTTAATGGTGTCACTAGTAGCATAGCTTATGTATCGAAAGCTAAACCAAAGGGCTGGTTGGAAAAGGAGGCTGGATTTGATGATGTGGCGAATGTCCCTGCATATGAAACAAATGTGGAAAACCTGAAAAGGACCCAAAGTCAGAAGGGGAGGTGGGAGAAGAGAATGTAGGAGAAAAGGGAGCTGAAGTTGGATATCAAGACGAGATGGAGGAGTATGAAAAGGAAAGAAAAAGAAACAATCGTGGAGAAGGAGCATGAATATGTGGAAAAAGCGATGCCCACTGATTTTGTGACACTGGAGAAACCTCAAGTGGACGGGAATGAATCCAGTCTCGGTATGTAAAAACCAATTTGATGTTCAGCTTCATGTCATCACCTCTAAATTTAACTAATTTTAGATTTCTAATGTAGGCGATAGTGTACAAGGAGGTAGGATGTGATTCATCGAAAGGACGAGAGTATTGTCCAAAGAGAATAGTATGATTATTGTGTTCTCCCTTCACAGACTTGACAAAGAGGAGAAATTTGTCAGACATCGACGTATATGATCCTTATTGAGAAGTGGATCCTATGAAGGTTGAAGCTTTTGATAAATGGATGAAAAGTACATGTTGTGTGTAAATTAATACATATAGTTCCAAGTACATATGCAAGTACTTATATTATTACATAACTATTATCGTGTTGTATGCACAATCAATTTATACCTCTGAGTTCTATGATGTTCAACCAAAAAAATTGGTGAACATTTTGAATGATGATGGTTCGTTCAGTGTAAGTAATCAAGCTTTAATGATTTTACAATAATGTTACAAATGAATTCATTATTTGTATAGATGGTGAACGAGGCTCGATACCAAATATGAGAAAGGGTTTTAAAATTTCCAAATTTATTCTAGTAAAAATGTTGCATCTTGGATACTTGCTGCTTCCAATTTGTTTTGAATACACATGGCGAGTTACAACCAAAAAAAGAGCTCAATTACATGAGAGGGGCTACTCCGGAGCTTGGTAAACTTTGGAAGGACTGCAAATATTTGTATATTCCTTACTGTACCAGCAATCATTGGTTCGCGCTTCAAATTGAGTTGGAGGAACGAACAATTATTATGTTCGATAGTCTAAAGGGTCACATTCGTAGGACACTTTTGGAAGCTTACATTCTACCTCTACATGAGGTTATTCCGTTATTGATAAAATTTCATATCATAAGTGAGGACAAATATAGCACGTAGAAGTTCAAATTTGTAAAGGTAAAAGATATTTATTAACAAATGAATAGGTTAGAGAATTAAAATAACTGCACAATTATTTTGTAAATCTGACCGCGGGATATTCACTCTAAAATACATAGAATTTTTGCAAGTGAATATGGATGAACACTCAATTCGATTGGATCGTGTACCAATATGGCGGTTGTTGGCATGGGGATGCCGAATGTAATTGAAATTTACATATTTTCAGGCCTTTATAACTTTCAAGTTTACATATGTACATATTCACGTAATGATCGAACTTCATTCCTATGATACAGAATGATATTGATGTCGTTCTAGTATAAAAATGCACTCATTCAAATAATGACATTGAATTCATTCCAGCACGAAAATTACATTGATTAATATAATGACATTGAAATCGTTCCTAAGATACAAAACGATATTAATATCGTTCAAGTACAAAAAATACACTGCTTTACAACTTGTATAATGACATTGAAATCATTCCTGAGATAGAAAATGATATTAACGTCGTTCTAGTACAAAAATTGCACTGATTCACATAACGACATTAAAAATTTTATTGAGGCACAAAACAATATTGATTTCATTCCAATACATAAAAAAAACACCGCTTTGTCAATTTTCATAATAACATTGAAGTTGTTATATACCAATAAAACGATATGAAAATTGTTATACCCACAGATCACAAGTGTCAAATCCTAATAGAAACTATGAGAACATTTGTACTTTCATAGTTGTCTATCACCTTCGAACTGTTTCAATAGAAAGAAAATACCTCTGTTCGCTCTTTCTAAGCCATTCAAGTGGTATCAACCCACTTAATGACCTCTTTCTATCATCATACATATGTCAAAGTCAAGTCGAATAATCGTCGTTTTTAGGAATAACAATATCTATGTTGTTGTATATTAAAAGATTCAATATCAATGTTGTTGTAATTATGATTTTAACTATATTGTTTTCAAATTCTTCAAAATTGTTATGAAACGATATGGATGTCGTTATACTATTTCGTGGGTTTCACACATAATGATATTGTTGCCATAAGCATGAAAGGAAATTAAATCTAAGTCATTCTAGTTATGATTTGAACTATAACGATTTTAAAGTCGTCAAAATTGTAATGGAACGACATTCTTGGGTTTGACATGTAAGATAGCATTATAGTTATGCACTATATGAAAACGATATATATGTCTTTGTATTTATGATGTGAAGTGTAACGATTTAAATGTCGTAAAAATTCTAATGGAACGACATCCATGTCATTATATTATTTCATGGCTTTGGGAACTAAAACGTACAAGTCAGCCAGGCACGTGCCTAATCATGCAGAGTTGGCGCGCACTTGACTTACTACTGAGAGATATTAAGAATAACCAATTTAATCTAGCGCACACCTTAGCTCAAGCTAGGCACACTCTTTGTTGTAAAAATGACTTCAATGTCGTTATTTATTGAAATAAACGACTTCAATGTCGAAATGAACATTGTGGGTTTGACACTTGTGATTTGTACAAGTTTTTTTGTATAACGATTTTCATGTCGTTTTATTGGTATATAACGACTTTAATGTTGTTATGAAAATTAGTAAAGCAGTGTTCTTTTTGTATTGGAACGACATCAATATCGTTTTGTATTTCAGTAATATTTTAATGTCATTATGTAAATCAATGCAATTTTTGTTCCGGAACGACGTTAATATCGTTTTCTATCTCAGGAATGATTTCAATGTCGTTATGCAATTCCATAAACCAGTGTGTTTTTTGTACTGAAACGACAATAATATCATTTTGTATCTTAGAAACAATTTCAATATCGTTATGTGAATCAATCGAATTTTCATACAAGAACAACATTTAAATTAACCGTAATGATATAAATGCCATTTGTCTTTAATGTGGAAAAAAATAAACATAGGAACGTAAAATGACTTCAATTCCAATCTAGTAGTACAAAAGCGTAATGACTACAAAATGTAATAAATCATTTTATGCTTCCAACAAGTACAAAATTATAAAGTTATAAGTCACGACAATAGTAAAACCTCAAGTTTCACCACCAGCTATTTGGCCCGTGCAAGTGGATTGAACATGATCAATTTTCTTGCACCTATTGCACTTACGAGGCGCACGCATCTTGTCGGCTAATCTTTTCATCTTTCTTGGCAGTCGCCTACCCTGTCTTCGTGGCAATGGTGGAAATACCTCTCTAGCCATTACATGCTTGAGAATTTGCCATTTAACCTCATTTGGTAAAGGGTATACGAATGCAGAATATGCTTGCTTCCAACAAAAGTTATTATAAAAGGGGCTACATAGGCTATAGCTGTCATCTCTTTTAAACCTTACAACAGCAATTCCAGTACACATGGGAACTTGTCCAAATCAAGTCTCCTACACGTACATGTCATTTTATCCAAGTCTACAAAGTGGTGTTCTAAATTGTCACCAACTTGATAAATGTTCGGAGATACCTGATTTACTTCCAACCTATTTGAATCGTTATATTTCATGCACATATTTTTCTCTAAAGGTGACGTGAGGTTGGTCACACATTTTTCTGCTTCATCATGTCTGTCATAATACCACTTTTGCATTGTCTCTCGGATATACTTCAAACTAACTATGGAAAATTCTCGAGCTCTCTTCAGCAAACCATTTAGCAATTTCACTTTGTTCATAGTCATGATATTGCAACATATCCTGGTAAAATGTGCTCTATCCCAATAGTGGAAATCTTCTTCTAACAGGTACTCTTTGATTCCATTCTTTTTACTGCATAGAGTTGTCATGTTGGACTCAAATTCTATTACAATATAAGCCTTTGATGCTACCTTAATTAAAGTTGCAAGATCACTCCATGGAGAAATGGTCTTCAAGTTCTTTGCAGGTGATATGTGCAATTATTATGATGAACAAACTAAAAAATATTTCTAACTCCATTTTTAATGCACGTTGCACGATCAGATATAATCACGAGCTTGTTTGTATCATCTGTTATTAGCTGTAACTTCTGAAAGAACCAACTCCAAGATTCATTATTCTCCGAATCAACTTCTCCCCATGTGAATGGAAATATTTGAAATTTTGCATCATGACAGGTTGGTACAAGTAGATTACCTTTCATTCTCGATGTCAAGAATGTACCATCCACAGAAATTACCCTTTGCGTTGAGTTTATGAATCCACGTATACTCCCAAAGCAATAGAAAAGTACTTGAAGCAACATCAATAGTATGAATGTCTCATCGTACCAGTATTTTGCATCTCCAAAATATGATAATATGCTGGCCATTTTACATAACTCTCATTGGGTTTTCTAGGGATCAGTCCGCAAGCAAAATGTTTAGCCATATACACTTTAGTATAACTTATGATTATCCCAAACTCTCGGCGAATGTCACTAATGATGTCCCTCGGTCTGTAAACTCGGTTGATATCTTGATACTTAGGGGCGATGTAGTTTCGAAGAACCATATATGAAGCATGTCTATGGTCGCCACGACGAACGCTAATGGAGTAAGAGTATCAGACCATTGTACTTTTGAACTTCAAAAATAGGACTTTTTTCGATCTTGGTTGCTCGCAAGCGCCACTTGCAGTTTTCATCAATACAAACAATTGTATAAGTACTCTTATTTGATTTCTTATTCTTAACTTTGTATTCAAAGTGACACTTCATAGCCAGCAACTACAATTTTGATATTTGGTCATACTTAGATGGAAACAGTTGGTTGACTTAACTACAATTTTGATATTTGGTCATACTTAGATGGAAACAATTGGTTGACTTAGATATCTTTATACCGATGTCCTACAACGGAACAAACTTACACTTTTAGATACAATCCGACTACATTCAACATCATTATTATCCTTTACATTTGGACTATAGGGTTCATCCGTGTGTAACTCCACATCATTGTCGTTTGCTACAGGAGAACTATATTCGCCATCTTCTCTTAGGGAACTATTTTCACTTATATCAAAATCATTACAATCTACAAATATTTCATCACCATTGTCATGATTACCATCATCATTCATTCGAATTTCTCATCATTTATATTTTCAATTTGTTCTCCACCCTCTATTAGTAATAAACATAAAGTCATCACCAAAATCTTCTAGATTTTCAACAACCTTGTTCAAAAGGGTTATACAAAGAAAAGTTTATCTACATACATATACAAACCACTTCATATTGTTGTCACAATCAATGATCGCCGGTGCAGTTGGAGATTGAAATGCGAGATCTCTTGTTGATCCGGTAGTGAGGTTTTTGCTGTTAGACATTATAGGTACTATAGCTGAAATCTCCATTTTGTATAGCCTTGTATCGACGTTCAACATCTTTTTGACTGTCATACAAGTCCACATAAAAAATTAATTTCGAAACAAGAATAGTCGTCGTTTTTCCTTTTGCCATCCCTTGTATATTTTCATTTTCATGTACCTTCAACTAGCTACTCATATTTAATTGGATAAAAACTGATATACATACAATATCTACAGTGTCCATAGCTGTAATTCAACATAAAAATTTTAAAATTTCATCGAATATCAAACGTTGTACAATATTGATAACGAGGTATATGTCGTTATGGGTTGCAGAAAACGATATGTAAGTCAATCTGGACAGTAAAAAATGAAATATATGTTTCACAATAGAACAACAAATAGAATAGTCAAATATGTTTTTACCAACATATGTTTCATTTCAAAAATAAGGGGTAATAAGAATAGATTGAAAAGCAACCAACATCAATGCTCTAATTCAATGATAAAATGAATTCAAAACCATTATTGACAAGTGAACACTATAAACATAAATCACAACAACATGAAGAAATGATTCAGAAAAATTGAAAAAGAAAGTACCTCAAATATTGAAATTTAATATTACCTTCTCTTCTTCTCCAAATGCCTAACAAGAATGTTGTAAACTTTAACTACTCATTTCAACCAAATGAGTGTTCAAAAGAATGACAATGGTAGATTCTATAGTTTCATGAAGGAGAAGAGATGATAAGAAAATGAGCATAATTGCAAAGAGATGTCGACCCGACTCTAGAAGAATGGAAGCCAAAATTGAATTAGGGCTAAATGGAAATTGAAAGGGGAATTAGAGCATTATGTCTTTTTACATACAATGATATTTTAGTAATTTACAAATTATAGTTTCTTTTTCTTTGTATTTTTAGGCTATCTAACTAAAAAGATAGATTTTAGGCTTTATAAATATTTTTTTTGTTTTCACTATGCCTTTTCACCCTTATTAATTCTTTAGAGAGAAGTTATGGTAATTAGCACAAAACATCCTCATTGTTTGCATTAATTGCGCAAATTGTCCCTATCATTCAAAACTTAGCATTTGCATCCTCATTTTCTTATTCCGTTGATTCCTTTTGACAAATATAGGTAATTGGTGTAAAACGCATTTATCATTTGCTTTCATTATGGAAAACATCCCTAATGTTTTAACATTAGCATTTGGACCCTAAGTTCGACCTTTCTTTGCACAAAGGCTCTTACTATCTAGTTTCTCTACTGTAAAATGACTAATTTATCCTCTTAAATTAGGGGTGGCAAAAAATCTCGTCGGCTCAACCCGAGCCTCGACTCAGGAGCCACACGGGCCGGCTCGTGTTACGAGCCGAAAAGGCTCGTGCGAGTTGCCCGTATTATATAAAAAAAATTAAAAGCTACCTGCAAGCAGCTGAAGCTGCCAAGCAAGCAGCTACACAATAGCTGCGTCCAGGCAACTATTTTAGCTACTTGCACGCAACTTGCGTGCACGCAACAAAAAATATTTAAATTTAAAATTTTGTATGCAATTGTCTTGTCAAAATTTGAATTTGAAAATTAAATATGGTTAAATCGGATATATTTTTTTGTCTATAAATAAGGGAAAAATTTTTACAACTTCATATCAATCTTTCTCTAATTTCCTTACGCAATATTC
>CAIGRN010048161.1:0-24099 GCA_903798345.1 Fraxinus anomala
TCATCATCTTAAGCATGAAACAATTACTTTGCCTTTTGTTTCTTCTTCTTTACAGTTTGCAGATTTATTTACCAAGTCGCATCATATTTCTCGTTTTCATTTTCTAGTTGGCAAATTCTCGATACTTGTAGCTGCTGCATTTCGAGTTTGAGGGGAGATGTTGAGAAATATAGGGTTATTTTGTTTTATTATTTATTAAGGGTATAATAGTCTTTTCAATTTCTTTTGTTTAGCCTATGTATAGTCTCTTTGTATTTATGTTAAATTATCTTTTTGTATTCAAATGCATTATGCAAAATCAATAAAACTCTAGTCTCCTCTTCTTTTTCTTTATTTCTTTGGATTGTTTAACAAAATTAACTTTATTGGTACTTTTTATAGTTTTCATTATCCCTTTTGATACTATATCTCAGATAACATCATTGTGTTTCATCTTGTCATAGAATACAAGATTCTTACAAAATTGGATAGATGATTGAGTATTGTAGAATACCACACCCGATTCTTGCATGAATGGTAATTTATTCAGCTTACCTTATAACCATATAGCCTCGTTTGCAACTACATAAAAAGATTGTTGTAGACTAAGCCATTGCATGATGCAGTTGAGACCAAGATTAGACATACACCTGCTCAAAAGTGATAAAAAAACATAGCCAAATCAAGTCTTGAACACATCATATTGTACATGACAAAGCCTATTACATTTGAATATGGGACATTTTCCATATATTTTACTTCATCAATGTTAGGACACTTGTCTTTATTAAGCACAAAATGGTTTGCCAAGGGCACACCGATAGACTTGGCACCTGTCGTAGAAAATTTATTAAGAACCTTTAGGATATAAGGATTTTGTTTTAAGATTAACAATGATCTACTTCGATTTCTTATAATATCAATTTCCAAACTTTTCTTGGCACATAAAAGATTTTTCATAACAAACTCTGAATGTAAAGCTCTTTTGATATTGCCTATAGCGTCAACACATGAACTAAAGAGTAACATATCATCAATGTATAACAATAAATATACATGTTTTATTTTAGTTGTGGTCATAATTACTCCTTTTAAAAGTTATAGATAACATAAAGGTGTCAAATATTTTATTCAATTATCTAGGGACTGTTTCAATTCATAAAGAGATATTTTTAATAAGCACATATAGACAAATTTATTTTCGTCAACAATATCAAGTTGACCAATAAAAATTTACATAATACAGAAATCACACTTGGAAATGATGGACAATTAGTTAGAGCAACGGGTGCTGTAGCGAAACCGATTGCTTCTTCGAACTCATCGTGCAAGAATGAAGTTTTAACATCAAGTTCTTCTATTTCCTAGTTAAAATGAGCAACCAAAGTAAATATAACTCTAATGGTAGTATGATTTATTGTTGGAGAAAAGAATTTATTGTTTTTAGTGAAGTCCTTTAACTATTAGGGCTTGTTTGAGCCCCATTTTTTTAGGTAGAATACATTTTGAAATGGTAGATTGATGGAGAATGTGTAATTAAAAATGAAGGAGAAATTTTGGATTGCGTGTAATATTATTTTATTAAAGATTGTGTTGTTGAAAAGAGTGAGAAAAATGTATTTAAAAAAAAAATGAGGATCAAATATGGTCTTAATCTTGTTTTGAATCTTACAGGCCTCACCAAGACGTGAAAATTGTAAACGTATAGGTATTGATCATATCGATTTCATTGTCATTTCAGTACTACGATAACGACATTATTCTCGTTAAGGCTCAAAGCGTTTTCAAAAGCGTACTTGACCTATGTACAAACCTAGAATTAGAAAATGCCGTAAAGAGAGGTGAGTTCGAAAAGTGAGACAGATAAACGATCTTGATTCATTCAATGATAGTTATTTTTCTATAATGACATTACTTAGCCCCTGTTTGATAACCTTTAATTTAATTTTGTTACATGATCATTTTTAATTAATCATTCACACGATAAAATATTCTAAACGTAAATTCATAATTTTTCCATCATTATTAATCACACGTTCTCCAAAAAATACTATTCAAAACTATGTTTTGAAATTTTTAAGACCACCAAACATGGCTTAATGTGCACAATATCAACTTTTTTCATCATGTCAAATTTAAGTCTGACCATTAAAATATTATTCATACTAAGCTAGTGTTTGATTTTCATTTTTTTTGCATAAATTCTACTTCTGCTACAGTTCAACCTGTAAAGACACGCAATCCCCTACAATCAATGTCAGAATTCCAACTAGGCCTCATAATGGCATTGGAAACGTTGGGTGACTACTTTGCCCTTTGCAAATACAAATACGTCAGATCCATTCCTTTGTGACATTGGATGTAAATGAAGGGCAAAATTGAAAAATTGTCTTTAGATATTGAAAGTCAACAAAGAAATCATGGGAAATCACAATACCATCGTAACTCCACTGTCATGTATGGCCTACCTCTGTTGCCACAATTCAATACAAAAAAATTGTCCAATTGTCAGATGTTACTTTAGGAAAATGAGAATTGAACAAAAAAAGGGGGGCCAAACAGTCGCTAAATAATGTTGTCCACGACGTAAAAAGTACAACACGTACAAATAATAATCACAATGCATTTGTCATTTAAGTACTATGGTAGCGACACTAATGTTGTTATGGCTCAAAACACTAGATGATATTTATTTGATCAATGCACATACCTATAAATGTAGTAAAGAGACTCACTGAGTTCGAAAAATGAGTTCACAAACCTATAATGGTGAAAGAAGGGCAAATGATCTTGATTCATTTATTGATAGTTATTTTCATGTTGTTTACCGTAGCGAAACCACCTAACGTAGATATTGTCAACTTTTTCATCATAATAAATTAACTCATAATCGTTAAAAATGTTATTATGGAAAATAATATTGTCTCGAGACGTGAAAGATGCAAAATGTGCATGTAATGATCGTCGTGGAGGACATGTAACTTTCATTTATTAATGACAATTTCGTTATTAACAATAGGTCATTGTCATTTTTGACACTCAATATAATTTTCCTTTTTTCGTTGCACATTCAATACATTCTCCAGAAAAATATTTTTGAAAGGTACTATCATTCAATGCATTCCACCCAACAAGATTAATAATCATTCAAGGCTCTACATTCTTTACTAATTTCGAAATTAGATTACATTACCTTCATAAGCTTTGGGTAGCAAGACTAAAAGAAATCTCTGTTTTAACTTTTTTCTCCGCAATGTTGTCTTCAGAAAAATATATATACTAGTGTTGTATTGACAAAAACTTAGGTCTTGTTTGGTAAAGATTAAAATCCAAATTTTAATTTAAGTTAAAATCAACAATAAATTTTAACCGCATATTTCATGAGTCTCGTAACTTTTCAACTACACATTTTACCAACTTTTATCAAAATTTATTAAAAATCTGCTTTTAATCTTTATTAAACAGGGGCTTAATGTGGTCAATAGACAAATCCTAACCTATATATATTTTTTAGTTCATAACCTCTATATGGGCCTTCGTTATATTTGCTGTGTATTAGGAGATAAAAGTGTTTTGAGATTTATATAATAACTTTTGAAAGATGAACCGCATCCCAGACGGCTCTCACCTGTCCTGTCCTGAGCCTTGGTGAAGGAGGTAAATCACAGGTTATGCCTTCAAAGGTACAGGGTGGAAACTGCTTGTACACTTGCACTTACCCAAGGGCCAAATCCATATTTCAGGATTCGAACCCTTGACGCGACGCCTCAAGCAAAGTTGGAGTTTTTCCACCTTCCCCTTTTACCACTTGGAGATGTGCCCTGGGGGCTTTATACAATAACTTTTGACTGCTATGTAAACTCGATGATCCAAATATTTTGATCATTTGCGTGAAAGGGTAGAACTGTCTATGTTTGGCCATATATTTAGCCCATGTTTGGTGGATGATTAAAATTAGATTTTTAATTTTGATACAAATTATAAAATGCGTGGTTAAAAAGTTGTGGTCTCATAAAATATGTGGTTAAAATTAATTGTTGGATTTGCTTTAGCTCTTGTTTGGTCCCAATTATTTCCAAATTACATTTTTCTTTATCTTATTTTTAATCATACATTCTTCAATAAAATAATGTTATATGTAAATCCAAATTTTTTTCCTTATTTTAATCATACATTCTCCATCAAATCACTCAAAATGTATTTTTGACAAAAATAGAGATTCAAACAAACTCTTAGATTAAAATTTAGATTTTAATTCACTAAAATGCACCCGCTTTTGGCTACTTTTGAAACCTTCTCTATTTAAAATAATAAAATAAGGGAAAAAAGGAAGGAAAAAAAATAAAAAATAGAAAAAAGGGAAGAAAACGGCTACCACCACCTCACTCGTTACCATTCCCCATCCCCCTGTGCAACACCACTCACTTCCTCTTCCATCACAATCGGAACATATTTGAAACTTTTGTTTCATCGCAAAACTAGAGTTTCAGATTTGGTTCGGTAAAAGCGAGGTTGGGTGCGTGTGGTGCCATAGTGGGGATGGGGATGTGTGTGGAGGACGTGATGGTTGCGGTAGGAATTGGGTGAGATAGAAGGAACATTTTCTTTTTTAAATCTTTCTATTTTTATTTTTCTTTTACATTTTTTTGTTCCTTATTTTATTTTAAATAAGATAATATGCAAACACCTTTTTGTCCTTTAAATTGGTCAAATGAAGGTCTATTATTAAATTTTGATCAATAATGAACTTTTGGATGAAAACGTTTTAAGGGACATAGAACTTCGTATCAATTTAAGGTTTGGAATTTTGAATATGAAAATGAAAGTTTTGGAACCTATGACACTTTTTTGAAAGATTTGAAACCCTTGATGCAATTTATCCATTTTATAATGTAGAGGAGTCAAGGAACTTATATCTATTATTGACCTTCTTAGCATATAAAAAAACATAAAAATATTAGTACAAGATGAAATAAAAGTGGAAAATAAATTTATTTGAGCAAGTAAACTCATTGATTTATCATGCACACCTATTTAGAAGACGAGCTATAGTTGAATTCGAACATGTAAAGTAATTTTTGGGTGAAATATCAAAGAGTCATACTATTTATTACCAATAAACATTTTTACCTGTTTATGTAGTAGTGGTGAAGGGTTGAAAATAGAGATGCATTTTTTTTTATACTTATTTTATAATATAGAAAGCAACTTGCTACTACTTTTGCATTTTCTTGTTTAGTAGAGATTTTTTGAGAATTAATTTTATAAAAAGTAACTCTTTTAATAATGTATAATTAAATACTAGGAGAAATTATCGATGCACACTATTTGACAATCATTATTTGAAAACTCATTTTTCTACATATTCATTTTCAACCACACATTTATTGTTGAAAATTTGGTTTAATTAGTTGGTTTGACCAACTTTTGATCAATTATTTAAGTGAATTCCGTTAGTTGGACAAAACATTTATTTGGTCGAGTGTATTATACTCCACGAGTAAATTAATGTAATGTATTTATTTTCTCAATTAATTTAGGATGAATGAGAAATTAAACCAAAAGATGACCACCTGAAATAGAAATAAATTAGAAATAAAAATTGGTGAAAAATTGGAAAATGTCAATCCAAAATAGGAAAATTAGAATAGTAGAAACTACTTTATATTACTCAAATTTAGAACTTGGGTTTGGGCCCTGAGGAATATTAATACTCTTTGAACGGAAGATGACTTGAATGTTAATAGGTTGGACTAAAGCCCACTCGCGTGCTGCCGTCTAATCGGTCAGCTCGACTCGATAGCCTGTCCAAATGGCAACTTTTCAGCTGTCGTATCTTTTGGATATAACTTTTTAACTTCTATAAATATGTCTCCATATGTCGGATTTTATTCATTCCAAAATCATTCTTGATTTTCTCTTTTGCAATATATAATCCTTCCATTCTGCATTATTTCATATTGTACATTTTAGTCATGAATGTTATTTCTGTGAATTTTAAGTCTTTCAATTTTAGAGAGATCAAAACATTGGTAGGTTTGTTAGTCTTGTAATTTGGAGTGCCATTATTACAAGTCGAGATTGTTGTATCTTGAAAAATGAGTGCCGAAAGATCGCCGCACTAGTGCGATGCATTATTGTCTTAAAGAGAAAGAATCGAACTCTTGTCTTGGCCATAATCATTTTGTTTTATTCCGTTCATTCTTTAAGTTGGAATTTTGTCAAATTGTTTATTTACTGTAAAAAAAGATTATTTTGAATATAAATTATTGAATGGTAATATCAATATTCACCAACATTTATACAATTAAATACTTTGTACGTAAATATAAATTTTTTTTTTATTTTTTAATCACATATTTTATAAAAATCACAATTTAAAATAATATTTTTCCTAAATAATGATTATCAAACTGAAGTTTAATTCTACTTTATTGAAATAATGTATAGTGAAAAAGAAATTTGGAATTTTTTATTTTTTTATTTTTATAAAGGCTATATTTGGACCAACATAAAATATTGCAACTTACCTTGTATAAAGCCAAAAGAAAATAAGAAAAAGTAAAACGAAAGAGCCAGTAGCTTTATCCGTAAGGTCCTGTTGGTTTGCGGGTTATGCTGCTATCTAGGGTTTCGATTTCTTCCAGAATAGAACGCACAATTGTAAATCTCTCTCCATCTAATTCTATATTTTCCTCTTTGACATCTGTTGTTTCCTTGGTGCCCAGATTTTTGAATTGAAATTAAAAGTTCTCTCCTTTTCCGTGAGGAGATCTGATAAAGCTTTTTTCCCCAACCAACACGATGTCGCGTTCGAATAAAAATATGGAAGACGAACTGGCTGCTGCTGGGAACAGGCTTCTTCAGCCTCTGGATTCTCTTGATGAACTCCTGCCTTTGCTTGACGTGAGCCCTAACAAATATTTTTTCGATTCGTGGATCCGCAAAAGTGCTTGATTAATCAGTTTCTTGGATTAATTATTACTGTTACAATGTTGTTATGCTTAATTTCTTGTTCTCATCGAATAATTTCAACAGAAAAGTTACTTCTACAGGAATTCATTCTCACTAATTGCTTCTTTATTGTCACGCATTTTGTCCGCTTTCCCATCATCATCTTTTGTACTGTTAATATTTTTCTCATTAGAGTTTAGGAATCTGCTACTGATACGAAACCCAATCAATGCTTCCAACTAAATCATTCATTGAAATATTCTTCATGTGCCTATAATATCACGCCTTGGTTGAGAAATAGAAGTGAAAATGAATCCTTGCTTCTAGTTTGTATCCTTGCAAGACCTTGATCTATCAAGTTTGTTTGTCTGTAATTCTGGGACCCTGCAAACTTTGGGATATGTAAAAACTTGTGACCTGCATTTATCATCAATTTTCTGAACAAGTCTGTTTTCCTATTTTACATGTAATGTATGCACGTGTCATGCAAATTGTTATATAATTTTTTTATGCAAGAAAATGTGTTCAAATTGTTCTCTGCTAGTCTATTTTCTGTTTGATATCTTCCCGTAATCCTCTCTCTTTTTCTGCTCGAAGCAAACTGAGGTTAATCTCTCGAAAGTGGAGCAGTCACCTTCCAGAACCATGCAAACTGCTCTTTCTTCACTAATGAAAGCATTGGTTGCGGATGAGCTTTTGAAGCATTCAGATATTGATGTGAAAGTTGCAGTAGCTTCTTGCATAAATGAAATAACCAGAATTACTGCACCAGAAGCTCCATATGATGATGAGAAAATGAAGGTGCCGGGAATTTCCATTCGCATTCTCTTTTTAGCTTCTTGATGGCTGCCTACGTAACACTTCATTTGGCTATAATACAGGATATCTTTCAATTGATTGTATCATCCTTTGAGCATTTACATGACAAATCCAGCAGATCTTATGCTAAGAGGGCCATGATACTGGAAACTGTTTCCAAAGTGAGGTCATGTGTCATCATGTTGGATTTAGAATGTGATCAAATGATAACTGAGATGTTCCAGCATTTCTTTAAAGCCATAAGGTAAGAATTTTTATGAAATTCTGCCTAGTAGTTACAAACCTAATGCAGTTTTTGTTGCCACTATAATGTCCTTATTTTGCTATGTTAGCTATTCTATTAACAAAGCTTACACTGATTTGTAGTCTATATTTTTTCTCTTTCATTTTTTAGAGATTTATCTGGTTCCAAGTTTTTGAATACTATGTTATCCCCCAATTAAAGAACATTAAAAGTTTTTCTATTTGCTATTTCCTATTAAAAGTTGAACTAGGTGGAGATTCTTATTTATTTATTTATTTGATTTTTTTTTTTTTTTTGAGAAACTACTTATGATTCTGTGACGAATGGAATGATGCAGAACTTAGCTATGTTACTTTGTAGCAAAACTTATTCCCCTTATTGACTAGCCGTATATGCTCGAATTACGACAATGCTTTTGCCTAAATCTTCACTTAGAATTTGTTAATACACTTGATTATTCTTGTTTTCTTGGGAAAAAAAAAAAGAAACATCTTGTCCTGCACAGGCATCTAACTTGTAAGTATGAAAGATAACATAATCACTCTATTTATCATGCTAACTTTATATTTAAAAATCAGACACGTGGGAAAGCTTATGATGTATGACTTCTCATTTTTTGCATTCCCGACGGAAGAGAAAATTGATACATTTGATAGGAAATCTCGTATAAACAAAATTTGACGATTTCTCAACTTTCATTCATGAATGTAGTGGAGGATTGTGATCCAAAATATGCACCGAAGGCCTATTTTTTAAGTAAGGACAATGAGGAATACATTCTGAAAAAATAAGGAAAATCTATGGCAATACAAGAAATCAGAATCCATGTGATTATTAGTTTTAACTCTATCTCTGTACGTGCCATGTAGTAGATATTTTGAAATTTATTACGTAGATACTAGGAAGCACAGACGTTTGTGGTGCCGGTGAGTCAGTGTCCGACACGTACATGCAGTGAGCTTTTAGAATCAATTGAAAAAAAAATAAAAATTGGAAAACTACCTTTTTTTTCGCTGGCGGCAGATATGGGCTGCTATTCGATTGCCGGCACAGGAGGGATGGAATCGGCTGCGCAAGAGGGGTTCTAAGCCCTAGAAGTGGAAAACATTCTTTCCTTTTTTAACTTACCAGTCAAGTTCTTTTGTTTTTCAAAAAGTGGTTTTACATATTAAATGAAATTGACCCATGAATAAAGCAGTGGACAATGAATAAAGCAATTTGCCCTTTTAGCTGATGAATAAAACAACAGGCCAATAAACCAATCTGCCTTTCAAAACTTCACCTTTTTAAGCAATAAATTACCATCTAATCCCTAACTTCCCAGTAACAATTGTTCAGTCTAGCTGATTGAACTGAAACCCCCTCTCATTTTTTATTCGGAGTGTGTTTGAGCTATATTATTTTGAAAGAATGTATTATGGAATAGTAGATTGATGGAAAATGTGTGGTTGAAAAATAAGGAAAAGTTATTGATGTGATGAAAAATATTATTTTATTGCAAAATGTGTGGTTGAAAATGAGTAGAAGAATAAGAATGAAAATTTTAATGTGTGTCAAACAGGGGCTCAATTAGATTCAAAGGAAACGATGAAATCTTACCATAGATCTGTTTTTGTGGCCATGTCATGGAGAAATAATTGGAACCTTATGCCATTTAAACTTTAAATCACAGTTTAAAAATGTGAATTGTACGAATTTAGGTGGAGCCATGGAGCTGTATATGGTTTACTGCCTCGAGCTTTTTGCCTTTCCCCCCTTTTTAACTGGCTTGGATAGTTTACTATTGTTTGTTTGACAATAATATTGGTTTTAAATGTGCATTAAGGTTTTTCGGATTTTTATGGAAGTGTTCTTATTCTCTATTTATGCAACTAATTAATAAACTTCTTATTTGAAAACATATATTAATCATATTTTGTCACTCTCAGTCGCTCATCGTATGTTCAAAGAGATGGGCTTGAGGTCTCTATCAACTGCTGACATATTGCTTTTGTGGAACTTTCAGAGATTATCATCCAGAAAATATATTCTCTTCCATGGAGTCCATTATGACTCTCATATTAGAAGAAAGTGAAGATATTTCTCCAGAACTGCTTACCGTCCTTTTGGCCAGCGTGAAAAGGAACAGCGAGGTCAAGTTTCCAGACGTTTACTTTACTACTTGTTATCTTTTCTATTTTGCAAATTTCTGATGAACATTATGCTTCCAGGAGCTTCGGCCAGTTGCAATGAAATTGGGGGAGAGAGTATTTGAGAAGTGTGCGGTCAAGCTTAAACCTTACCTCACACGAACTGTAAAATCTCTGGGGATTTCTCTGGATGATTATAGTGAGGTTGTCACTTCTACCTGCAAAGAGACTGACGGTCCTGTTGGTCATAACAGCACCCATGGCGACCAGTTGGTATGTTCCCTATACTTGCTGCAATCCACTGTTACTTTTTCTTGTGTAGAAATTCTTCGTATATTTTATGTCCTTTGACTAAGCAGGAATTACTTGCCTCACTATGCTTCTGATACCAGTCCAGTTTCACTCTGTTATTGATAGCATGAGCACATCTGCTTCTTTTACATATCCCCGTCCAATTTCACTCTGTTATTATTCTTTGCAAGATTGCGGGCATTGTGTTTTCTATTCCTTCCTCCCTTTTCTGAGTTCTGTTTACAAATTCTCCACATTGCTTTATTTCTTTTAATAGTAATAGAAGCCATTACAGTATATTTCTGCACCGTATGCTTCTACAATTGTAGTGCATTTGCTTCTGTGTTGAAAAGAATGAAATTTGTGTGGCAGTTGAATTTGATTTGTTTGGCATATGCTCTAGATTCTTAGAACTTAAATTAGTGTTGTTTTGCAATAAATCTCATTGATGCTTTTAATTTATAATTGGTATCATCTTTTGCCATTTGAATTCAAACTTTTAGTATTTTGTACTGACTTAGTAAGTTGATGATGCAAGGTTATTGAGAGGACTTCTGCTAGTGACTCTTCGGATCGGGTTTTGGCAACCCAGGCAAGTTACCGAATTATTTGATTCCTTTTCAAATTGCTATAATTTCTGATCCCTTTTGTTGTAGCTATGATGCCCATCTGCGAACTTTGTGAATTACGTTTTTTTTCGTGATTTCCTTGTTGTTAGCTTTCTTTTTCATTGTTGTGATCGGTACGTTGTCATTTCCTTCATCTTAGCAATAATCACTTTATCACTTGAATTAAAATATGAATTTTTAGCCCCGTTTGGTCCGGATTAAAATCTAGCTTCTAATCTAAGTCAAAGTCAACAATTAATTTTAACGACACATTTCACGGAACTCATAACTTTTTCAACCATACATTTCATCAACTTTTATCAAAATCTACTAGAATCTGATTTTAATATGGGGCTTAGGATTTTGTCCTGACTTAAATAAGTTGATGATACAAGGTTACTGATAGGAAGGCTACTAGTGACTCTCCAGATTGGGCTGTGGCAACTCAGCCAAGTTACTGAATTTTTTTATTCCCTTTCAAATTGCTAAAATTCTGCTCCGCTCCCTTTTGTTGAGCTACAATGTCCATCTGCCAATTTTGTGAATTATAACAATTAAAAATAACTGTGAATTACATTTTTTTCGTGATTTCTTTGTCGTTAGCCTTCTTTTTCGCTGTTGTATTATGTACGTATGTCATAATCCTCCATTTCAGTAATAATCACTTTTCAGGAATTTAAATTTTATGCGAAGTATATACGAATGATTTATAAACTGCTCCTTCCACATTACTTTTGTCTTGTACTATTCTTTTTTTCCCTCAATTCTGAAGATTCATGGTGAAATTGTTATGATGAATGCTCGTTAAAGGACCTAAGCTGCTTCAATAACTTATCTGTGCCTGTGCTTTATCCCTGCCATCTTATCTTGAAAAGGTTAATGCAATATTTTTTGTGAAATAATAAGCGTGGGGAAAAAAGAAAAAGAAGCGGCAGTTCATTTCTTTTCCCACAATAGCCCCTCCCTGGTTTACTACTGCCCATATTATAGTTGATTCCTCTCCTAATGAAGGCCGACTCTCTGAAAGCCATGCGCAGTCGAATTCTGCTTTGCCCACATATGCTATCCATCACTACCCACCATTACCAGCCCCTTACTGCATTTAGTTTCTAAAAATGTCTCACCACACCACCTGAACCACTGCAGCCAAGCACTCATCTTAGGCCCTAGAGACATCAATAATTTAGTCCAAAGCCTCCCAAGGATCCCAACAACTATGTCACTGTAACACAATGAACTAGCCTCGTATGAAGGGGAATAATGTTCCAATCCTCTGCTTGAATGGTTCTGCTATTATTATACTTTCGTCTTTTACTCCCTGGAAATGCCATGAAATTCTATACTAGACGAGACAGCAGGGATAATTTAGACCAAAAATTTTGGTAAATTTCTTAGATATGCGAACCTGAGTATTATTGATAGATAAATTTGGCTTTGTCCGAACAGGTGGCTAAAGATTTTACAGAAGAGACAAGTTTTGAAGAACAAAATCTCAATACGCAAAGTTCACCCAAGGCAATTGTGAGTAATGGTGTTGACGAGGCTGGAAATAGAGGTATTGTGACTGATGCAGATTTTAAGAAGGAAGAAGCCCTTGATAAATTGACATCCAAGACCGAGTCTGATGATTTGGCCTCTCAAAAACCAATTAGTTCAGAGCCCAAGCCTGAGCAAACTTCTAATGAAATCGAAGGGGAACCTAACTCTTCAAATAATATAATAGAAACTTCTAATATTGTTGATGGTGAAAAAGAAATGGAGCAAGTGCCGGATCAGCAAGACAGTGAGGGCAAAGTTATTCGTGTTTCCCCTGGTGAAGAGGCATCAGTTGGGACAGGAAAATCTTTGGACAAAGTAAAAGAGACTGGGAATAATCTTTCTCCAAAAAATCTCTCTAACAGAGAGGCTCTAAGTGTTGTATCTCCATCTCCGACTGGCAGTCTTCGTGACGAGAGTCATCCTAAGAAGGGTCGGAAAAAAAGGAAAGAAAGCTTGATTAAAGAAAAGAGAGTTTCTGATGATGCTGCTTCTGAGAAGGCATTTGATGGAGCAAGTGACTCAGAAGCGAAGAAGAGGAGGCGCGTAGGAAGAAAAGAACCTGCTGATATTTCTAATGAGAATGAAGTAATGGCTGAGGGAGATGCAAGCAAAGATGGTGGCCCCACGAGTCATTCAGAGGAAAAATTGCCAAATGAGACTCTTAAACCAGTGGGTTCCAATAACAGAAAGAAGGATGGGTCCTCATCAAAGAAGGAAAATGGCATCAAGCGTGGGCGTGTAAAAGCTGGAGTAGAGAAAGATGTATTGAAATCTTCTGCAAAAGATGATGCCAGAGTAAATCAGATTTTCTCTCACATGTCGCCTTAGTTCTCTGTTTCTTCTCCTGATCCCTGTGTTATTTAGTTCATCTAACTGTTTTCGTTTTTGTCTTCTCTAAAGCACACGGTTGGTTCGCTGAGGTCTCCTAGAAAATCAAATAAAGATGAAGGCAACCAGGAAGAAACCCCAAGGATGAGTATCAAGAGGAAGGGTACTCCAAGCACGGACAAAGTAAGTACTTGCAGTTTCCTTAATACAACTCAAATTTTATCAAATGCCAGGCATCACGCTACATTTTCTGTATGATTGATTTCATTTGCAGTTATTTATTTCTAGTATTTAGCTCTTAGTACCATGCGTAGATTAAAATACTTCAAATTGTATCGTTATCTATTACATCTTTTTCCATGTACTTTTTATTTCCACTAAAAGTAATTCTCATTTGTAGCTTTGATTTTGAATTTTTGCATGTGAAAATCTTTTGTATGAGGATTGGGTATTTTTAATATCAAGACAACTTTGGGTTGTACTTCTTACTACTAGTGCCAATGTAATAAAAGTATTCATGTTTCAACAAGTACATACAGTAGAATTAAAAAAAAAAAAAAATCAACATGAAGTTCGTATAAATTTTCTGACATTATTTCGATTTTCTGAAATATTTTTTTGCAAATTCTATATTCCCAATTTACAGAATGGGACTTCCCACGTTTATGTTGTGTCACGTCCTTCGAGTGTTGGATACAAAAAAGTATAGGCCATCCCACGTGGCATGTGTCCTATTGGGTCTAAATCCTGTAGGTGTCGGACACAGGCGCTGATACTCCACCACAATGTCTGTGCTTCACGAATATGTCACTGATAGTTGTATTTGAACTTCCTTTTGAAGTACATGGAATCATATCCGGATAATTCGCTCCCGTGTTCTCTTCATGCTTTGCTCTCTTTATTCATGTGTGTTTGGAGGTTTTGATTTTTGTTGAGAATGGTCACATGTGGTCATGGTCTTCCGGGGGCTCAACATTTCCTGGCTTTCTTTTTATTGGATTGTTTCAAATGGACTATTTATTCTCGACTCTTTTGGAGAAACATGAAATCTTAGGACTCATAGAGCCAATTGTCATGCATATGCCTTCACCCGAGATTTTGATTCCTTTCATTATATTCTCTAATTAATTTGTTGTTTTATGTCAGGCATCTGGGACTATTGAGTATGGTGAGAACTTGGTTGGTTCAAAAGTTAAAGTTTGGTGGCCAAAAGATCGCATGTAAGTGTTTTTCTTACATTTTATGTTGTATAAAGTAGTTAATAATGGGAGGTTCTCTCAATTTATCAACTTCTCTGCTGCCTTTCTTCTCCTACTGCAGCAATTTTAAGGTGCTCTTCAATTGGGCTTTTGTCAGGTTGATGTGTTGTGCCTTTGTTATTGTCAGTAAAAGAATATTATCAGAACGTGCATGTGTAACCTGTCTTAAAAATTCCATTTTCCAGCTTTTCAACTGCCTCCTTGACTTTCTTTAGGTTATTATGTCTACAACTTGCCTAATAGTAGAGGGAGATGAATGTTTTCTGCTTGTGATTGGTGATAGCACTTTATTAATTTCAGGTTTTATGAAGGTGTTGTTGGTTCTTTTGATTCTGTCAAAAAGAAGCACAAGGTCAGTCGTAATCTCAAGGTTCTGCATTTTAACAGCTTTTAATTGTTTTGCATGTGAAATTTGTTCTAATTAAATTGTTGGTTTCATCTTATACAGATATTGTACAAGGATGGAGATGAAGAGATATTAAATCTTAAAATTGAAAAGTGGGAATTTGTTGAAGGTGGCTCGGTGTTGGATGCGGTAAGTACCTCTTTTATTTTATTACAGTTCCTCATGCTTCTCGTTTTCTATATCTTTGCCATCAATTTCTTGGCAGGGGCAACCAGTTGAATGTGCAAGTACTGATAGTCCCTCTGAAATGTAAGTGTTGTGTGCCCTCAGCCACTTTCTTTAATGATATTTTATTCTCAAGAACTTCATAATGTGGCTTAATGGTAATTTAAAAATTTTATACATTTGAAAATTAGTCTTGACTTAGTCTAAAAGTGATATAATCATATGAATACCTAGTTTGTTAGATTATGGACATGACCAATTGCTTAAATATTAAGATAAAAAGTTGAGTTGATTGTAATTCAATTCCTTTCAAATGTGAGAAGTTACAATAGTTAGTTGAGATTACCTGTGTTAGTACTCTTAGGAGCTGAGTGGCCTAAAATAACCCTTCTCCCACATCCCTTTCCCGTACTCTGTTTCATGCATAAATGAACTTTTATCTAGTTTCTTTAAGCACATGCGAAGAATTTGTTTTGAACACACACAGAGGTCAATCCATGATAAGTCAAATTTATCTGTAACACACAGACACACTAATTACTTGAATATCACTTAAAACATGATTATTACAATTATATAATGTTTGTTTAGGAATAAAACTTCTGAATCCAATAAGCCTGGCATATTTATGTAGTATGATTATAGTGGGAAGCAGTATTTTAGATGTTTTGGTTTCCCTATTTATGAATTATCTTCTTGGAGAAAAATGAGAAGTGAAATGACAGTTCAGTTGGAAGGCTACAATTACTTTGATTTCAGTGATTGGTATTCTGCTTTCCTTCTATCAGGAAAACGAAGAAAGCTAAAACAAATCCCGAGGCATCAAGTAATGATGGAAAGATGAAGATTTCACGTAAAAGGTTATTTTCTAGTCAATTTTTCATGGTTTATGTCTTCTGTTGAAGTGCAGTGGTGTTACTCAAAATGATCACTGATGTATCTGCATCCTCCAGTAAACTGAAAAACACCGCAACAAGATCTGGTAAATCTAAGCAGGATGCCAAAGCTGACCCTAAGTCCGATGATGACACCTCAAGTTCTGGTGGTAAATCTCTCGAGGATTCCCCTAAAACATCAGGCAAATCTAAAGACGGTGGTGCGGTGAAGACTTCTGGTCATGCTAAGCAAGACACACAAAAGACTCCCAAGTCTAAAGAAAAAAGCCCTCGAAGTTCCCATACAGTTGGTGCTAATGGTAAGCGCAAGACAAAATCCAGTATGTCGAAGTTTTTAAAAGAATCTGATCATGTAAAGGAGAAAACAAACGATTCTGGGAAAAGGTCAGAGATCAAGAAGGGAAAATTGCATGATACATCTGCACCCCCAGAAAGTGGGAAGAAGCGTCGACGAGGAGCAGCAATTTGATGACCATCGTTGTCTGCTGTATAATCTAGACCATCTCTGTAGTTTTCTTAGGGCTGGATGTTAAATTAGGTGTGCATTTCACAACTTGCAACTAAAGTATTTTATTTTTGTTCTTTCAGTTACTTATGAAGCAGGTTTCAGTTGGTCTAGTCATGTTTAGTAGATAAGAGTTTGTGCTGATAAATGCTCACATTTCGTTTGTAGGATGTAAATTATTGATGGGAAAATTGCATGTTGGATTCCCAAATTTTGTTTAAATTGCATGAACGAGCATCTATCTACTCCAAATAAACTATCCGTCGATATTAAAAAAGGTTTTGAATAATGCTATTTGTACGTAATAGAGTTACATAACGGTTTATATACAGATGACATGTCAAAAAAAGAGGGAATTTTTTATTTTTTATATTGGTTAAAAAAATTATGATTTAATAATATTTCACTACACGTAAATTATTATGTACATATAGTACAACCAAAAATGTTTTGAGTTAGACAAGCATCACAATATTCGATGTATGTAAGGATTTTACACAATAAAATTGTGTCGTATTAGTTCTATTACTAATTGTTAGAACATTTGTAAGAAACTCTTCATTTACAGATAAAGAGCATATTTACGTTTAGAGAGTAATTTTTTTTTATTCGCTTCAATAATGTTATTTATTTTGTCTTTGCATTTTGTTTTTCAATAAGCATTTATTAATTTCCTTTCCTATTTTATTTAACAAATTTTTATATAATAATGATCAATCAATTTAAATATTATTCCAATATTTGAAGGAGTAGAATATTGAGATCTAAACTAAGAATAGAGTAAGTTTGACTCTTCAAATATGAAGAGTGAACTTATAATCTATTTTCTTGATACTTATTTTGAACATTTTGTGTTTAGAGAATTTCTTACAGATAATTTAAAAGAAAAAAAGTCCTTTTTGCCTCTAATTAATACTATTTGGATTAATTTCTTAATAATCAAAGTGAACCTATTTTTTCAAGGGATCAAAATTCATGAGTAATTTATCCATTTAATTAGTAGTAGATTCTTCATTTAGCCCCTGGTTGACCTATTTTCTAAAACTTATTTTCCTTATAATTCATTTTTAACAATATATTTTTTGAATAAGATAATTTAGTACAGTAACTCATAATTTTTCTCTACTTTCTAATTATATATTCTTCGAAAAAATCATTTTTCTCAAAATTATCCTAAGAAAATCTCTAACAATCATGGATTTATTGTCTGAATATTATTCATTATTCAAACATAATCCTTGAATTGGTGGAATCTAGATTGTAGTGGACAATGAATAAAAGGTCCACTGCCAATTCATAATAATTAAAACTTTATCCTTGAATTGGTGGAATCCAAATATTAGATTCAGCTTAATTTATATGTTTGCCCTGCTTATGTCAATCGATTGCCCTGTCCGAAAGCACACTGTAGAGTGATAATGACACTTCAACCTAAACTAGGTCATGTCTGTCTTAACTATAAATATAATAATAATAATTTAAAAAAAAAACCCTATAAAGTATGAACTCAAATTGTAGGCTCTCTTTTTAGATCTACAAACCTTCAATTTTACCATCAGCATTTCAACATTATATGTCTATTAAAATACATTCACCAGGGTAGATGCGAATGAAGAAATTATTTATGAAAGAAGAAAAAGGAAATAAAAAGTAAGAAAATTACCAAATTTAAATTTGAATGACTTATGCAATAGTTGTGTCATTTAATTTAAATGACTATGTTGTTCGGAAATGATTGTCCTTTTATTAAAAGACTTGTGATTAACAGTCGTATGCTTTTTTTTTTGAATTGTTTCAGGACTTCGTCTCTCGCGTCTTTTCATTAAACAACTTTCACTCTTTTAGTGAAAATTACAACTTTCACTCTTTTAGTGAAAATTGCAACCCATATGAAAAGGGAAGATTTTTTTAAAAAATGACAGCACCAAAAAACGATTCATATGACATTTTAAGGAAAAAAAAAAAAAAGGACTTTCACACTTCAAAAAAAAAAAAAAAAAAAATTGGATTCAATTTTCGTGTCAGAGTTTGGTAGTAAATGCAGATGTTCTTTTTGCTAGTTCTTTATGAATATCAATTTTCTTTTGTCAATTCATGTGTGATTTGTTTTGTGTGATCTTTCTTTCATGCTGGAATTATCGACTTTGCACAACTCCAAGATACAACTTTTTATAAAGCTCACAAACGATAGTTCACATAATTTGAAATTAACATTTTTCTTGGGAAACCAGTTTGAAGACGAAAAATTAAAAGATAAAATAGAGCATAAACTTAACGAATACAAAAAAATTGTTCACCTAAATCGACAAAAGCCTAGTCTGGGGGATCAGAGATCAGAGAGTACAATGCACACAGAACCAAAATTAGAACTAGATTTTGATCATAAACTTTCCAGAACAAACCTTAAACTATTCACGAATCTTAATCTATGTACAAAAGAAACGCAATCGAAGCCACCGTTTTACCAGGATTTGAACACGTGAGCTTTTTTCCAGAAAGATTAGTGCCAAAGATAGAAGATGACGGAGGTATCGAATTGTTAAGGATAAGGAAAGCTGCACAACCAAGTCTTCTTGAGTTATCCCAATAGAGTCCTACTTCTCTGGTCTTCTCCTTATCATCAATGTAACAACCTCCTATAGATATGCCAATTCAAATATAAACAATAGTATAAATAGACTTGCTGTACAATCTTCAAAATTAAGTAAATCATACGATTTCTTCAGCTCCATATTCTTCCTTCTCCTTGTTTTTATATGGTATTAGAGCCGAGTCCTCTAACCATGACAAATCCTGAAAATTTTNATTCTTCCTTCTCCTTGTTTTTATATGGTATCAGAGCCGAGTCCTCTAACCATGACAAATCCTGAAAATTTTTCTTCTAGTCAGACTTCTCAAAGTGCTCCCTCCGAACCCCAAACTCACACCAACTCCATTGTTCCCAATGTTCAACCCTATCTCTCTATTAAGTTAACTGATACAAACTACCTTCACTGGAAAACTCAATTTCTTCCCTTACTCAGGGCCTATAAACTCCTTGATCATGTCACCAACCCTTCTTCTCATCCAGCGGAGTATTTATCAGATGAAGATCGTGCCTCCAAAACAGTTAATCCAGAGTACAGCAAGTGGTTTGAAAAGGACCAATTACTTCTTAGTTGGATCATTCTTTCCTTGACTGACTCAGTTCTTCCCCAAATTGTCGGAATCAACAATGCTTATGATGCTTGGGTTTCTCTTGAAGGCACTTATTGCAATCTCTCGGGAATTCACATTATGCAGCTGAAACAACAACTTCAACATCAGAAGAAGGGTTCTCTCTCAATGTCAGAGTATCTTCTCAAGATAAAAGCAATCTCTGACCAACTTGCTGCAGTAGGAAGGCACGTTGATAACGAAGATCTTATTCTTCATGTGCTGAGAGGTCTTGGTCCAGAATATGCTGCATTTGTTACATCTATTAACACTAGAGCTACACAAGTCTCTTTTGTTGATCTTCGAGGTATGCTCTTGAGTCAGGAAATTTATTTGAACGAAGAGCAATCATTTAATCAAGATATCAATGTGTCTGCAAACCTTAGCACCTATTCACAGCGTTCTTCTCATAGAGGACGTGGTCGAGGCCGTGGTCGCAACAATTTCCGAGGTGGAAGAGGAGGAAAGAGTTTTTATAACTCATACTCTTCTAGCAGTAATACTCGCTATCAAAATGGTTCTTCAAATCAAAATGTTGCTCGTAATCCCTCTTTGGTTTGTCAAGTTTGTAACCTTTCAGGTCATACTGCATTAAATTGTCCAAACAGGTTCAATCACAGCTACCAGCCAGAAGGAACTTCTCATTACGCTTCCTATAATGTTGCCAAAGCAACTCCTCCAAGTTCATGGCTTCCGGATACTGGCGCAACTCACCATATGACAAATGAGTTTCAAAATCTGATTTTACCTCATGAATACACTGGCCAGGACTGCGTGACCATTGGAGATGGCTCAGGTTTGCGAATATCTCATACTGGTTCTTCTCACATTTCCACGTCGGCTAAACCTTTGTCTTTGCCTAATGTTTTATTTGTTCCCTCTATTCACCGCAATCTTCTTTCAATTTCTAAACTTACTAAAGATAACAATGTTTCTGTTGAATTTCATCCTACTTTCTTTTGTGTAAAGGACCAAGCAACGGGGACGATTTTGTTACGAGGAAAATGTGATGGTGGACTCTACCATTTCCCATCTAGTTCTTCTCTTTCGTTTAGTAGCTCAAATAAAACAGCGTTTGTTGGTGAACGAGGCTCCATTACTCTCTGGCATAATCGACTTGGGCATCCATCAATGCGTACAGTCCATAATGTCATCTCTCGTTTCCAATTACCGAAGTCCAATAATCAGTCATCCTCAATGTGTCCTGCATGTCCACTAGGCAAAGCTCACAAGCTGCCATTCCCAACATCTCATGTTTCAAGTCAATTCCCTCTCTCTTTAGTTTATTCAGATGTATGGGGTCCTTCTCCTTCTTTATCTACAGCAGGAGACAAGTACTATGTAATTTTTCTTGATGATTTTAGCAAATATATTTGGCTGTTTCCTTTAGCTCTTAAATCTGAAGTGTTCTCTATTTTCATTAAATTCAAACAACTGGTCGAAAATTTACTTGGAACACGTATTAAAAGGCTTCAAACTGATTGGGGAGGAGAGTTTCGAACTCTCCCATCATATTTAGCCTCACATGGAATTGAACACCGTCTCTCCTGTCCCCATTCTCATGAACAACAAGGGTCAATTGAGCGTCGTCATCGTAGTATTATTGACACTACTCTCACACTACTTGCCCATGCAAATATGCCTCATTGCTATTGGAATTATGCAGTTGAAACTGCTGTTTACTTGCTTAACAGATTACCTTCTCAAGCAATTTCAAACGAAATTCCTCTTCAAAAACTTTTTCACAGATCCCCAGATTACAAATTTTTAAAAGTGTTTGGTTGCAGTTGTTATCCCTTACTCCGACCATATAACAGACACAAATTCTCTTATCGGTCGTCGAAACATGTTTTTATAGGCTATAGTTCTTCTCACAAAGGATACCTATGCTTAAATTTGGCTACTAGAAAAGTGATTGTTTCTCGTGATGTTCTATTTGATGAACATGATTTTTATTTTCGGCCATTGCTACCAACACCTAATACACACCAATCCTCCACTCATGTACCATATAGTCTTCCTACGCCTCCATCTCCATACTTTACTGAATCAAATCCTCGTCAACTTCATCGAGACACAAATATTCCTCCTGTTCAGCTCACATCTCCTGTTAATCATATTCCATCAGACTCCATGGTCTCGTTACAACCACTATCTTCAAATCAGGATCAACCTTCACCTCAACCACCACCACCGCCATCTTCAGCTCCGGTTCAGCCTCTTATTCCACCCACATCCCCATCTCCACATCAGCCTATATCTTCCTCAAATTCCATATCACGACGTGGTAATGTGAGAACTTCCCAAACTCCTGTACACCATATGATCACTCGTTTAAAAGACGGTATTCGCAAACCAAAAGCTATGATGTCTGTTCGTTACCCTCTTCTACAGGCATTTCAGGTCTCAACAAGTACTTGCCCAGATGATCCTCAGTCTTTTAGAGAAGCTAATGCCCATCCGCAATGGCGAGAAGCCATGGGCAAAGAATTTACGGCCTTATTGAAGAATAACACTTGGTCCTTGGTACCCTACAGACCTGATATGAATTTGGTAACATGTAAGTGGGTGTACAGGTTAAAGAAGAAGTCAGATGGTTCAATTGATAGGCATAAAGCACGGTTGGTTGCTCGTGGTTTTAATCAAGTCCAGGGCATCGACTACACTGAGACATTCAGTCCGGTTGTGAAAGCCACCACTATTCGAATCATTTTATCTTTGGCACTCTCGATGGGATGGCACATACATCAACTTGACATTCAGAATGCCTTTCTCAATGGGACACTTCATGAGGAAGTATACATGACACAACCTCCAGGATTCAAAGACTCTTCTCACCCTCAGTATGTATGCAAGCTTCATAAATCTTTATATGGACTCAAACAAGCACCTCGTGCTTGGTTTGAGCGTTTGAGCCATTTTCTACTGCAAATTGGATTTCGTGGCTCTCGTACAGACTGCTCTCTATTTATTTATAACAAAGATGGAATAACCTGTTATATACTAGTATATGTTGATGACATGTTGGTAACAGGCAATAATGCTAGTTTTGTGTCATCATTGCTTCTCCGCTTCGGACAAGAGTTTGCTATATCTGATCTTGGATCCTTCCACTACTTTCTCGGAGTTGAAGTCATTCCACAGCATTCTGGTTTCATCCTCTCTCAGCGACGGTATATACAAGAAATTTTAGTGAAAGCATCTATGGTAGACTGCAAACCAATTAGCACCCCAAGCACACCATCTACAAAATTATCTCGTTTCGATGGGAATCCTTTGCTTGATGCCAGTGTTTATCGTCAAATTGTCGGTGCCCTTCAGTATGTGACTCTTAGTCGTCCTGACATTGCTTATTCGGTTAACCGTGCTTGTCAGTTTATGCACAATCCGACAACTGTTCATTGGCTTGCTATCAAGAGGATTCTCCGCTACCTCAAAGGAACTGTTAATCACGGTCTTCTCTTTACTAAATCCCAGCACAAATATATTTCTGCATTCTCAGATTCCGACTGGGCTGGCTGTCCAGATGATCGCAAGTCTACAGGTGGTTATGCTATATTCCTTGGGAATAATCTCATCTCTTGGCAAGCTCGTAAGCAAAATACAGTTGCTCGTTCCAGCACTGAATCTGAATATCGCTCATTGGCAAATTGTGCGTCTGAAGTGGTATGGATCCAATCATTACTAAAGGAAATTGGAGTCTTTCTTCCCAATGCACCAATTCTTTGGTGTGATAACATTGGTGCCACATACCTGTCATCAAATCCGGTTTTCCATGCTCGAACAAAACATATTGAAATAGATTTTCACTTTGTTCGTGAGAAGGTTGCACGTAAAGACTTAGATGTTCGTTTTCTTTCCACCAAAGATCAGATTGCAGATGTTTTTACAAAGGCTTTGACATCTGCTCGATTTAAATTCCTACGTGACAAACTCAGAGTGCAAGCTCCCCTGAGTTTGAAGGGGGCTGTTAAGGATAAGGAAAGCTGCACAACCAAGTCTTCTTGAGTTATCCCAATAGAGTCCTACTTCTCTGGTCTTCTCCTTATCATCAATGTAACAACCTCCTATAGATATGCCAATTCAAATATAAACAATAGTATAAATAGACTTGCTGTACAATCTTCAAAATTAAGTAAATCATACGATTTCTTCAGCTCCATATTCTTCCTTCTCCTTGTATTTATGAATGAAGATAGAGAGAAGCAAGAAGACGAAACTCTTGGACGAATGAACCGTCTGCTTATATAAGAAAGCTAGCAGTCAGATATCCACCAGAGCA
>CAIGRN010048168.1:0-10374 GCA_903798345.1 Fraxinus anomala
ATATCGACTAGATAATTAGACTCTCAAACTAAAACGAGAATACTAATATTGGTCAAGAAGATATAATTTTTCTAGGCGTCAAAAGTTATGTTCAAGAAGAAAGAAGAATGTTAATTTCAAATTGACATAAATCTTACTTTAGATCATAATCTTTCTTTACGTCGTGAATAAAGAAATTATTTATTTATTTCGATTGAGATTGAGATTGTAGGTCCAAATTAATAAAATAAAAAAATTATATTTCAAACAGGCTATGAAATCTTCAATTTAAAATCAATAATATAATTAATAACTAACAAAATATAATTTTTTGAGCCATCATAAAGTAGTTAAGAGGAAAGAAGGGCCTAGTTTTCGTGTATGGTATTTTATACTTCAAAATATTCAATTTTGAAGAGCTGTATTCAATAAGTAAAGTTAATCTGGTGAGTTTTCGTAAAATTTCTTCAGTGAGTAAAGTGTGACGAATCATAAGTTCAATGAATAAATCGTGACAAAAGTATAAGTTCAATAAATAAAGCATGACGAAAGTATAAGTTCAGTGATTAATGAAACATAATGAGTGAATGGTGGAGTGCAATATGTTAAAGTTTAGTTATCATTTCGAAGCATTTTAAAGTTTAGTGAATATTTCATGACAGAGATATAAGTTCAGTGGCCAATGAAGTATTTAATTAATTTTTTTATTTTGAAATTTACTTGTTCACTTAATAGTAAACATATTAAGCCCTTGTTTGATCTCCATTATTTTCAAAATATATTTTTTTCTCTTCTTTTCAATCATGCATTCTTCAATAAAATAATATTACACGCAATTTTAAAATATTTTTTTTATTTTTTAATCACATTCTCTATTAATCGCTATTCAAAAATACATTCTTTTGCCAAATAATGGACTCAAACAAGGCCTAATTATAAACTTGGCCAAACATGCCTTAATTTCTTCAATTTAGATCTTTATATTAACCTAAATAGTCATTTCTTTCTATTGTTTAATTCTTTATTCAGAATTTTGAACTTAAAATATTTCACACATTCAACTAACTAACTGGGTGTATTGAATTGAGACTTTTGAAACTTTGATACACTTTTTAAAAATTTATAAAAATACATCAATAAGCTTACATTCAATGAATACCCTAACTTCGTAGTTCATTCTTCGAGTCGAATTAACGAATACAGAGAGATCGTAATCAGAATGGAGTGCGTGGTTCAGGGCATTATAGAGACTCAGGTAAATTTCTATTTTTGCAATCGCATTTGAGAATTTAATATTTAGGAATCATCTTCCTTTGTTTATATTTAATTCCTGAGTAAAAACGAAATTCAAATTTGATCTTTGGGTTTGTTGTATATGTTTTTCTTTAAATTGGTTTACTCTTATGGCTAGGTCTCGGAGCTTAATGTTGTTCCAAGTTCCAGAGGATATTGCTTGTTAAAATTTAGGAAAATATTTTTTTGTGGATTTTTTAATAATTTTGCCTTCTTTTTTTTTAAATAAATTGATTTGAGTATTTTCTTGGTGCCAATCATTTCCAAACGCACAACCCACGACTCTTGTGTTTGTTCTGGATAGAATCACACGTTAAATAAAGATGTAAATATAAACTAATTTATCCTCTTATTGACTTTTTAATATGGAACCTCAAACCTTAATATGGTATCATAGCACGTTAAGCTCTAACGAGCAATTCGATCTGGTTAAGACTCCAAAAGCAAGCATACGAATTTTAAGATTCGTCTGTTCAAACGAGTCACCATCTTGTATGGACATATTAAGGGATGGAATCCCACATCGAATAAAGATGTAAACATAAACCAATTTATAAGAGTTTGGATTACTCCTCTTAATAAGGTTGACATTTTAAAATGGAACCCCAAATCTTAACAGTGTTCACCCCTTTCACCATGTCTACTAGGAAGAAGAAGAAAGATTTTACTTTGTCATTTGTTGTAAATAGGAAAATATTCTAATCATATCAATCAAGCATTGCAAGACAAAGAAAGGCTAGTAAGTTTTCTACGGCTTGATGTCCATTATGATAAAACAAATGAATTTTATTATGTTCGTGAAGATGTGAACTATGGTGGTAATCAATATTATAATCTATATTTGGTGAAAGTGCTGGAAGATTTTATTTTTGTTGATATTCTCTTCCGTTTGAAATTTTTTTTCCTGCGCTTGAGGTATCATATTTATAATGCATAACATCATGTCATGCAGCATGTTGAGGCCCTGGAGATCCTTCTTCAAGGACTCTGTGGAGTTCATAGAGAGCGTTTAAAGATCCATGAACTATGTCTCAAAAGCAGTCCAAATCTAGGTAATTAATTTTTATTTCAACTTCTAGTTAGGTCTAAGCAATTAGAATTGTGTTTGAGTAAAATGATTTCCTCTACTGTACATTTTTAGTGAGATCTATAAGGAGTACTTAGCTGTCTGAATCAATTATTTGCCAATTATCTTGCTTGTTCAGCATCAATTGAAATTCGCATACAATGGTTATTAGATTTCGTATATTCTTGGTGACATGACATCTAATTGACAATATTGCAACAACCCCTTAATTTGGTCTGCAAATTTGCATGTAATTGGCTGTCAGATTTCTTCTAATCTTGATTACATGGAATGTTATTGTCACCATCGCAACAATACATTTATTTGAATTGTTTGTCTAACTCACTTGATAATTACTAAACATAAAGGTGTGCACTCTTCTCTTCTCAGGGTTAGTAGCTTCAGAGGTTCGACTCTTATGTGATCTTGAGCAGCCTGAACCGACATGGTAAGAAATTGGGTCTGTGCTGCTAGGTGTTTTTATCATTGACTGTTTATTCAGTGTGTATTGATATTAGAGAATGCTCAGGACTGTCCGACACATTGGGGGTGCAATGAGAGGTGCTGGTGCAGAGCAAATTTCAGTGCTGGTGAGGACTTTGACAGAAAGTAAAGTAAGCAAGAATGCACTCCGCTTGTTTTACTCGCTTGGCTACAAGTTAGACCATGAGCTGCTGAGGGTGGGATTTGCCTTCCATTTCCAAAGGGGAGCTCAAATAACTGTTACGGTGTCTTCAGTTAATAAAATGCTGAAACTGCATGCAACCGATGAAGCAGTGCCTGTAACACCTGGTATACAGCTGGTTGAAGTGACAGCCCCTGCATCATCTGAGAACTACAATGAGGTTGTGGCTGCTGTATCATCTTTTTGTGAATATCTTGCACCGTAAGTGCCTTCATATTATCTTCATTTTCCTGCTTGTAAATGTACCTTGGCTCTTAGATTCAGAATTTCAAGTCCTCTTTAAGTTAGGAGTTACAGTCCACGAAAGGAACAGAATATTTTTTGAGATCCTGACTATATATATCCAGCCTAGCCTTGTGCATTTAGTGATGTGTTCCCTGAATATGTTCAATGATTGATGCTATTTGTGAACTTGTTGGAATTTTGCTAAAAAGGGCTCAATTGATAATGTAGACATTAGTCACTTGCTGACCTATGTGATTTACATGTGTGAAATTTTTATAGTGCATAGAAAGCATATTTATGGGCATCCAAATTATTTAATTGTCTTAAGTGCTGCCGCTTGGTGGTCTATGAATTTTTGCCTTGACATAGTTGCATCTTGATTATTTTCTTCTTTTCTTATCCTTGTTTTGATTTACTATAATTTCTCTATGATGTGGAGACTCATCAAAATCAGTTTCATTTTCAGGCTACTCCATCTTTCAAAACCTGGTGTTTCAATGGGAGTTGTTCCTACTGCTGCTGCAGCAGCTGCCTCTCTGATGTCAGATGGCGGAGGCACAACATTATAGCTGAGTTTGTAGAAGTTGCAACGTACTAACAACGTTTTATGACAGTACAATGTTTTATCTTCTTTATTTACCTGCCTTGAAGCTCATTCCATGTCCTTTGACAATAACCACATGAGAATGCACTCGCCGTATTTTTATTTTATTTATTTTTTGTTTCCTTGTTCAGGTGGATGGGGATGGGAAGGAAGTGGTTTAGCATATCCTGTTATCATCTGGCCTTTTGCATTACTGAACTAATCATAGCATGTGTATTGTATCGGTTTCAGGCTAATTGATTAATTGTTTTTATCTTTTTTGTTTTACTATACTCAGAAAAGCATGTCAATTGGGTGCTGTCACGTTTGAAATGTAGAATGTCTTATATTCAAGGTATAATAGGCATGGAAGAATAATTGGGAAAATCTTATCGGTTACAAGAATTTAACTTTATGTTGGGAATCTTCTATATTTAGTATTTACTAATAAAAATACCTGTTTATTTGGAAGGTTTTAGGGATTCCAGGACTAAAAACAGCAATTCTAAATTTGCAATCATATAAAATAATAGTATTTCAAGAGAAATACGTAGACATGTGTCAAGTGTAACATCTTGATATAGGAGTTGACCAATAGTTGATTCAAAACTTCAGGAGCCAATGTTATGTTAATGGCTATGATGCTTGGACTTTTGTGTTTGGACGACGTACCCATGTCGATATAACACGATGTGGGTATGTATTCCATGTCAGATCCTTCAATTTAAAAGTGGACATGACAGAAATATGGAAGGGAGATTGCTAAAGAGTGGGCCCATGATTTTTAAAGCAATAAAATCAATTTTGAGGCATAAAATTAAGATTTTGAAGGCATGGAACCAAGGTCATTTAATGTTAACCTCCCAAAAAAGTACATCTAAAATTATTTGTATATAATATTATAGGAATTTTATGTTTGTATAAGTATCCACTTAATTGTGTCCAAACTTTGGATCATTTTTAGCTAAATTTTCGTATTCTAAGTTTTAGAAGAAAATGATACGGCTCCTAGATATGCACACGTACCCGAGTCGAGTAACATAGGTTAATGGGTGCTGTGATTGCATCAAATAGTCCTCCCTCTCTCTTCTGCCATGTTTCGGATGCTTATCATATCTTTAATTGGTTTTCCCTTTTGAAAACCTTGGCAAATGACATGCATCTTCAGATTCTATGGTATACACCCTAACATTCCACTGCACTCTACTAAAGAAAAATGGGATATGGAAAATGTTATCTGTGAGCAAGATGGCCATCTGTTCTCGTGAGGCCTAATCAAAATAAGAATATGCGCAGTGGGATCTTACCTGTTAGAAGTTTTGTATATTATCTGAATTGATGGTTATGCTTGATACTGGATAAAAGTTTCTTGGTGCAATCGATTAAAGAACGTGTATTTATGTGCCTGCCAACAAAGTGTTATTCCATCATGAAGTGTTGTTCGCTGTCGAACTATAGAGATTTAGTGCAATTTATGTGTTGATAGCCAGGTGTAATGTGCTTGTTTCATAAGATTCCTTTATGTTTCAAATTGGTATATATTCACGATGACTTTAGATTTCATTTCTGATTTTGACACCAAAAGCAATACGATATTGCATTCAAAATCCTCTACCATCAGTTTGTTGAATACACACCTGACTAGTTTGTTATGATTTTCACTTGGGGCTTTTTTTATGGTTTTTTGGTGATATTTACTTGGGTTGATCTTATGTATTCTGGCAATATTTTTAGCAGAGTGTTGGCTTCAGGAAAAAATCCGGACGGGGACAAAAAAAATGTTAAACGTCACTCTTTCAACTCCAGCAGCCTCTCAATTCAAAATCCCATCAAATTCTCATCTTGAAATTCCTCGGCACCCACCGATCTTCTTTTCAACAAAATAAGTCTTTTCTCCCACTACCCAGAATGCAAATGGCACTAAAAAATGTTTCCTTTGATGTAAAATCTCAAATTTGTACTTAGAACTCGGCATGTTTGCATTCCTCAAATTTGAATTTGGAGGAATTGACGATGCCTTGAAAGAGATGGATTAAATACCCGTATTTAGGAATATTTTTGTATAAAATGAATTTTTCTTTAAGCTGGTCCAGCTACAGTGCTGGGCTAATTAACCAGCAAGAAATGAGGTTCAGGGTGACCTACCCTGACCAATTTGAGTTTACATCGTTCTAGAACTACAAAGAATATCAGAGCACAAACATCACAACATTGATTTGTAGGCAGTTGGGGACACTCGTTATTACTTGGAAAAAAAATCGCAAAAAATAAAAATCGCAAAAGTTGTGCACGATCACATGGTGGTTATTTTGACCTCTCAATCAGGATGGACCTGACTCGCCAATAGATCCTGTCTCTATTCTTCTTCCGCATAAGTTACATCCACACTTAGAAAATATGCGTTAAAAGATGAAAGATCGAAGCCCCTTCAAGTAAATGTAGGTAAGGCCACCATCGTACGCACTTCGGCGCTCAAGTCAATAAAACATGTGGTACAATATATATGGTATAGGAGTGACACGAACAGAGAAGAGAAGGGGTAATCAAGAATTATATTTGTCAAAATGAAAATACCCATTTCTTGATTACCTCCAAATGTCACCAAGTGAGTATTTATGTGGGCAACACTACATAAATGACTAGAAGCTTTTCGGATATTTGACACGTGACTTTATTCCAACGACTCATTATTCGAACTCAATCTCTATCACCAAGTCACATCTTATGTATCCTAGTTCTGCAACCCTCGCACACTAACCAAGACGAGAAAGGAGGGATTTGATTCCCAATCACTCCTACCGGATATCATATCAATTATATCACGTGGTTCATAGTGTTACATTACAATTGGCATGAGGCATCGACCTTCAACCCTACTCTCCTCAGACCCCAGAGGCCTATTCAATCTGGCTAAGGGTTGGATCCATGCTTATCGCCCAGAGAGGTGACGTGTTTGCATTGAATTATGTTTGTTTGACAGTGTTTTCGACGTGGTGTTGGACTCATCCTCAATGCCTCGAGACTAAATGCCGTTGAGGTGATGGTAGATGGCTTCATCGCCTCATTGAATAGGTACCTGCATGATATTTTGCTTAGCGACGGTCACGTGATTTGCATGTAATCAAAGATGTAACGTGTTACATATTAATTTAACGACTTTGGAACAAATGTTGATCATGTAGAACCTCTATTGGAATGTTTAGACTCGATAATCAATATATGGTCGAACTGAATTAAAAAAGAAAATAGGTGATGTTTTTGTTGTATTGCGTTGTTTAATACTTTCTAGTATTATATAATCTACTTACCAACTAGCTCCATCACCCCCATAAATTAGACGAGTAGTTTGAGAGGAAAGACTGAAACCATTCTCACGAGTTTAAATACCCTAATCTCCACAAAAAGTCCATAATTTTTCATATGTAAATTTGTTAAATTATTTACTCACTTCCGTTCAAACAAAGTCATCCTCAAGAAAAACTAAACAATATAATCAAATAAGTAATGCTTACTAAAATAATATTTTCTAAAGTTAAATACAATCTGTCAACTTACTGAAAAAACACAATTAATAATATCAAAAATCTAATTGTAACCGGAGCAATTAAAATTCTTATATTATACGCATCAAAGTTTGCCAAAAAGTGCACAGTAAGAAGCAACCACTTGCTGTGTAACATGAAAAGGAAATGACTTTTTAGATTACAATGAATACAGGAATGACAATCCAAAGAAACGTATCCAAAATAGATTGTCGACTATAATAGATTGGTATGTTTAGCATGCCGCACAAAATAGTTAAACTCTCGTGAATTAATTCCCGTTTATCTTTATCTATTTACATCCGTGTGGGGAGGAAAAAAAAGGTCGGTATTCAGTTACCAAATTTATTTTGTACACAGTTAATAATTAACATTAACTAGTGATGACAATGGACTGAACTGACTCAATTCATGTACCCACGAGCTCATGCTGAACGCTCTAGTTTTTTTTTTTTCGAGTCATCAAACGATGTTTGGTCACTTCTTTTACGAGCTCGTTGGCTCGTGAATTTAAGGCTCGTGGGCCCACTAGCCTCTCGCAAGAACAAGCCCGAACCGTCCAGGTGCCAAGCTTCAACGAGCTACTTGATTATTTTGCCACCTCTAATATTAACAAAACATTTTCTGAGATAAATTTCATTAACTTTATCAAGGGCTAAAATAGGTTTGGATATTCATGTAGTCATAGCCTTGATCCATTCGAAAAGTAATTCATATTCATATGCACAATTATCGCATCATAGTAACCATAAACAACAAATTTCAAAAGTTAAAACAAGAAACAAAATATTTGACAACCCTAAACTAATAAATCATATCAACATAGAAACTAGAAAAGAAATTGAAGCTAACAAAATGTGTTAATTTATAGTGTCTTTTTTTTTTGGTTCTAAAACTAATAATAAAATTTAATTGGGACTAATAAATCAATGCCATGAAGAAATAGTGAGGAGAGGAACATCATTCCAAGCCAAACAGAGAAATCCAGGAGAAGAATCAACCAACTTGTACATTGTGCTGTAATTGTAGTTCCACAGAAGTATCTTAGCTTGGCTCATTGCATAATGGCTCAGCTTTAATGGCTCAAAACCTGCGCTTTCCATTAACAATCTCCAGTTTTCTTTATCTTCCATTCGTTCTCGTCTGCTTCTCGGTTCTTCCGGGCCAACTATGCCGGCTATTCTACGGCCGAGTAATAGCCTTTCAATTTGCAGCCTCTCGGCCGAATCCCTGGTCATATTCGGGTCAAGTGATTCGAAAACCGCGGTATAGTATTTGAGGGCATTCTTGAAACGGTGCAGAAACCCGACCCGATTCAAGCTAACTTCGTACTCACCCAGTGTAACCACTTTCGGATTCAGTGATTTTGCAAGCTTTAAAGCTGCTTCGACACATTCATTACCCTCATCAAGCAGACCATATAATTGAAGCATGAAATTCACAGCAAGCACCTCATCCGGATCGATCCGGATACTCGACCCGTTAAGCTCTTGAACCTGTATTAAAACAGGTTCAAACTCAAAATTCAGATCCAGCAGCTTGGCAAAGTCACGCAACCGATTCCCAGTAGCCAAAAGGGCCGCTGCCGGAGAATCTCCCAGAGACCGCGCCGGAATACCCGAAATCCGAATTCTTTCGGGTTTCCCGGCGGATCTGGTGGCCAAAGCCTGCAAAAGTGCCGCCCATTGGACTCCCTGAATAATCCCAAAATCAACTATGTGGATTTTCTTGGCCCTCTTAGTGGCTTTAAGAATTGCTTGATTTGTAGTTAAATGAGCAAATTTGGATCTGTATATTGAATATGAGTTTGAGAATGGAGGTGGTTTTAATTCAATCGTTTCAAATGTAATTGTGATTTGGGGGGTTTTACAATGTGTTGACTGTGGTGGCGGATGGTAATGTTTGCTGTGTTGGGGGTGATGGGGGTGGCCCTTTTGCTTCCAGTCAAAAGATTACCGTGAAATGCAGTTGGAATTTTTCCTCCGTTGGCTATGTGTTGGAGGTGGCGATGGTGGCCCCTTTGCTATGTGTTGGAGGTAGCAGTAGTGGCCGTAGCCGTGGCTGTGGTTTGGGACATTGATGTTTGGGGTGGGGTGGAAAAGATGAATGAATAGTATTTTTTTAAATTTTTATCTTATTTTAATTATTTTAATGGATAAAAGGCAAAGTTACCATTTTGCCCTTTTTGAATTTGTCAAAAGTTCATTTTTTGATCAAACTAACGGTCAAATCCATTTGGACCTTCGCCGCATATTTATTAAAGGTTTGGGATCTTCGTTGGCACAAATCAAAGGTTAGGGTAAAGTGTGTTAAAATCTGAAAGGTTTTGGACCTCTACTGCAATTATCCCCAAATTAATTGTCAATTTTAACTTGAGATTTTTATCAACTTTTAATTTACATAAAAAAAAAACTTAATCCTTGTTTGGTGGAGAATTAAAATCATATATTTAATAAATTTTGATAGAAGTTAATGAAATGTGTGTCGAAAAGTTGTGGAACCCATAAAATATGTGATTAAAATGAATTATTGATTTTGACTAGATTAAAAACTAAATTTTAATCGATACCAAAAGAGGTTTCGTGTAAGTTGAACGACCTTTAGTTATACATCACGTGTGTGTTAGTGTGCATTTAACCTCCTAATAGACATATTTTGTCATGTGGAGATGCACGAGTGACAAAGAAAATGTTGAAACACATGACTGCAACGTTATAAAAGACTGATGACCCCTAGAGGAATTTACTCTAGTGCATGATATCACTACTATATTAAAAGAGCGGCTTTGAGATTCACTATTCATTTGAAAATGCTCCTCACATATTACTGTTTCATATCCGGACCCAAAAAAAAAAAAATCCGCCCCCCTTATTTGACTTTACAAAGTAAATTTTTGTTCCCATAATACCTTCCATTATGGATATTTGTTTGTTGAAAAAAAAAATCATGTATTTGTGATTTCCATGCACATGACTCTCCATATATGGACAAAAAAGGCAAG
>CAIGRN010048174.1:0-11764 GCA_903798345.1 Fraxinus anomala
TAAGAATCAAAGAGTTTTGTCATCTATCCAATACAATTAAATTTAGCGTAACATAGTAATGTAAGAATTACATAGACAATATTAGGAAGCCATCATCCGAATCATTGAAATATGAAGAAAATTTGGAAATCTTCAATTTCAAACTTTAAAATTCGGATTTCGTTCTTCGATGTAAATTCTCCCTTTTTTCCCCAAAATTTGGCTCTCCCCCTTTTCTTCACGAGATTTTCCTTTATATGATGTCAAAAAGATTGTCTTAAATTATTAACAAAATGCTTGGATTTTTCCCCGTTTAATAGTGAGGTGCGCGCCTAGTGCAAACTACGCCTGAAGGTTTTAGGCAGCCTCAGGTGAGGTTGCATTGGTCTGGGGGGAGGGCGCGCGCCTTGGTGCTCTTTTTGGGGCCAAATTGCAACTTGGCCCCTGAACTTTCCCCTAGCTTTTTTTCTTTCTTCTTCAATTCTCTCCGATCTTTTCGCTTCTTTTCTTGTCCAATTGGGTCTTTGCATTCTCAACTTTTCATTTCTCACTCCAAGGCAACTTTTGATTATTTGCATTTTAATCCTCGGCTTCTCTTTTTGCTTCAATTAAGCCCCTTTCTTGTTCCTTTTCTCCAATTCTATTGTATTCATAGATGTAAATCTAAAACACGCAATAAACGACAAAATCAGCTCTATTTCAATCCAAATATCAACAAATATTCATGTTTTGACGTTCTAAATAAGTGTATACACTTATCAGCAATCATCCATCTGTTCTAAACACGCAATAAACGACAAAATCAGCTATATTTCAATCCAAATATCAACAAATATTCATGTTTTGACGTTCTAAATAAGTGTATACACTTATCAGCAATCATCCATCTGTTCTAGTTGCCAGTCAAATTCAACCACTAGAGCAAGGATGACTCTTGATGGTTTTGTATTTTAACCACTGGTGAGAAGATCTATGAAAAATCTATTCCAGCCTGTTGAATGAAGCTCTTCCCTGCCAGCTTAGCTTTGTATCTTCAAGGTTCTGATGCTGTCATTCCCTTCTTTACCGGCTTAAATTATAATTTAAGCTTTGCCAAACATGCACCAAGTTTTTGTTAAAATTTTATTAGACTAGGTTCATTCTACCAATCATGAAGATGGCGACGTGTTTTACTTTTATTTTCTGGCCTTCGTGCTGATTTATTTTGGTTCTTCTTTATTTTTCTCCATTATTATTATTATTATTATTGGGTTTGTATGTGTGGGTCAAGTTCTTTTGTTGTAAATAGCACCTGACTAGACATTTGAGCAACACAAACTACTAAGTTTTACAAGTGTTTAATGTGCGCCTGCACTTCTTTAAGAAGGCCAAAGTTTTGTAATTTGGTTGACACTGGAGGAGATCAAATGTGTATGTATGGTTGGCGAGAGACGATCATATCTTGGTGGCTGCAGAATTGATTTTATTCATTGGACATCTGTGCAAGGCATAATTTGTAATTATCACTTGGTTAGAGTATAAAATGTGTATATTTTCCTTTTTCTTTTTCCAGGTAGAAGTTTGACTTACATCCATACTTGGGTTGGTTTATGCAGGAAGAAGAAGATGAATATGACAAAGTGGCTGTCTGTAGAGAAGAGGCTGGTGACCGCCTATATATGAGGGACGTGAAAGTTGCTGATTACGGATTTGAGAGACCTAACGCTTATGGTGAGCTTCCGAACACATTCCAGGATGTTGTTAGAGATTCGCGTGCAAATCACATGGCTGCTAAACTTAGGCTGAAAGAAGATGCAGAGGCAGCTGGGAATATTGATTCCTTACAAGTTGCTAATAACTCTGTGGCCCTGGATGTGGAGACTGAAGGTCTTAACCAAGTAGAACTCGATGGTTATAATCCAAAATCTATTCTGAAAAGAGGAAGTCAAGTAGACTTGAAGTCTGGGAAGCGCGTCCGCTTCCAGTTGAACTCTAAAGGCAGTACTCAGAATCATGAGGAACAACAATCTTCAGGAGCCAGTGATTTGGTGTCAGGGCCACGTTCAAGGGATGATGTTGCAGCACCACAAGAAGCATCTGATCTTTCACAATATTCATCTGGTGTTCCAGACTATCTAAGGAACCCTTCAAAGTACACCCGATATACTTTTGATTCATCTGAAGACATGGATGAGCAATCCAATCGAAAGGCGTATATGGAGTTTTTTCATCGGTTGAGGAAGGGAAACACTGAGAGCTCATCACAGGATGACACTTGTGCTGACATCCCAAAATCAATAGTTTTCACTCCAAAAAAGAAGCCTGAAGATGACTTAATGGTGAAAAGAAGGAACGAGTCTGTGGGAGACAGTGCTAAGAAAAGGGGATTGCCCATTGGTGTTGCAGAAGAAGATGCCAAAGAAAGTGGAGTCAGTGCAATGGAAGAAGACGAGCCATATATAGCAAATGATAAAGGTAGCAGCTCGCAGAAACCAGGTCGCCAGTATCGGTCAAGGACCAGTGCATGTGATGACGACAACTTGACCTGACGACCACTTGGATAACATTGTCAGCAATTCAGTTCCAATACTTGATAGTTTGTACTGCTAGTTGGCTTCATCTCGTGACTTGCATTGTGGAAAAACGAGTTCAATTTTCTTGTTACCTTGCACCTGCATTGTTCGTACTCGGTTGCTTGGATGGCTGGTTGTTTCTCATGGTTAATTGCGCGCTAGTATCCTTATTGTTTATTTCAAATTTACTGCTACATGTATGCATGCACAGCGAACAGTTATTTTGTCATTGAAGGACGTGGTGGCTTCCTATTCCCCCATAATTTATCCAAAGTGTTGAAAGGATATTCACACTTTTTTTTATCTGAAAAATCAAAACCGTACATCTTGGGGGCTTTAATGGATGCCACGTCAGATTTTTAGTAACCAAATGATCAATTATGAAATTGTTAACTTGAGTGACCAATAAGGTAACAAAAATATTTTCAGTAATCAAATTTGAAATTTCGTACATAATTCAATGATGTTTGGTGAAATTAAATCCATAAATAAAACATTGGCCTATATGCATACAGGTTCAAATGAATGTTTTAAACTTTTCATCTTCAAACCATCAACTTATTCACTTAACACAACACAAGATATTAATTTTTTCGATCCATGACCTAGCCATCATTGTGCCACATAATGTCTTGTCGTTCAATACTACATCGACTAACATGACTAAATTAAAACAACTTCATAAATTCATTGATCATCTATGATAAAATAAAATTCCAATGCCTCAAGTGACAAATTTTGAGAGTTGGGTAATCAACAAAGCTTTTTTGCCCACAAAGGAGAACAAACAAAAAAACTTAATTTGGGTAAGTGACATAACCCCTCATTGGCTCAATTACAAAAGTTGATTAAAGTCTAAATCTAAATCAATAGTTAATTTTAATTATATATTACATGGAACTCGCAACTTTTAGATCATATAGTTCATTAACTTTTATCAAAATCTACTAAAAATCTAATTTTTATCGAACCAAACCGAGACAAATTATTTTTCCATACACCGTCCTTGGTCAAAACATTTCCATGATATCTTGAAAGTAAATAATTAGGCTTTTCAATGCAAGGGCAAATTTAATAATTGCTGTGTAGAAATAAGAATAGATATTATAAAAGAAAATTAAAATAAAACAGTGGACAATAATATTGAGGCAGTAAAAAAATAAAAAAAAAAAGCCTGATAATACAGTCTTTCATGCCATCAAATATTATTTGCAATCCATTATCTGCCCATCTCAAGCAGATTTATCTGCAGCTTCTTAATAGGCCAGCCATGAAATCTGCTAGCTGTTTCCCGAAGGAGAGACAACTTCAGCACCGCATACCGGACAAACCTGCACCGATGCAGAATTTATGCATCCATCAACTCTATCGTGTACAAGAACAAAATGTTAAAAAGGCATATTTTTTTCATTTTGATACTTTTAGACGTGGCCTAGTGTTGAGTTGGCATGCCATGAAACAGTTACGTAATGATTCATCGTGGTCTGGCTGCCACCTAAGCAATTTCCGTCAGTTGAGAGGAATGTTTACGAGTGACGATATTTAAAATTAAAAACAGGTTCAGTGACCAAGTTGAGATAAATTAAATTTAGTGTCTCAATTGAGACTTCGATGAAATCACAATAGGGGCACAGGCCAAATGCAAAGGCAAATCAAGTGTGACCAGACTAAAATACTAAAACAGTATACAATGTGAACATACACATCAATTTCCAATAAGAAAGCAACATGGATTCATTGACCATGAAAAATACATCATCAGGAGTTCAAAATATCTCGAGAAAAATAACTGTCATGGAATATTAAATTACTCTAGCAAAACAAAAATTTGGCTCTTTTTCCTTATATTCCTCTTTGTTCATCTCGTTTTATTGTTCTAACCGAATTTTCAAGAAGCACAAATGAATCGTAAATCCCCAGAGTAAATCACATGCTTCTGAATCTTAGAATTAAAGAACACAGAACATACCTTGTTTATTCTTAACCAATTATTTATGCATTCAGGATGGTAAGCATGTTTGCAGGAAAGCAGAGTCAAGGTGTCACCATCCTCGTAATCCAACCTACATATAACACAGCTGAGGCCCAAGGGTAAAATGTTGTCAGCAATTCGACATCCACATAGGGGCGGGGGAGTTAAATAAAAAACAAAATGAAATAGTATATATAATTAAAAAATAGCCAATGTGTACTAACGAATCACTGCTTCCGTCCTGAATGCTTTGTGATTTATAATTAACTGAAGGCAGAGAGGCAATTGTATCGGCAGGAAGACCCCTGCTCTCTGTTCCAACAACTTCACCCAGCGCAAGCAATTCCTGAAATGCCAAGTCAACCAATGAACTCAACGTAAGATATGCCCTAACAAAAGTAACCATGATGCCACTGAAAAATTTACCTCATATGATAGTTCATCAGGATCAACTTCCTCCCATGCGTCCTAAAAGATTTAGTAAGAGGTGCTTCAAAATTCTACCAATAAAATCTAAAATCAAAATATTAAGAGAACATAAATGATATAGTGTAGGATGTACTGGAAACTACTCTACAGGACCACACGTAGGCGTACAATTCAACTGATAAACCGATCATACAAAATTACTTGTTTCATGGTTAAAGCATAAAAAAAAGAATCTCCAACACGTAGTATGGCTGCCTTAACTTGCCCCACAAAAATTCAAGAAACAATTAGCAATTAGTTGTACCAAAAAAATCCTTGTAAAGTTGCATATGGTCAATTATAAAGCCAAGGGGGAGGCTCAATCCAATTCTTCCTAATCAATATTTACAAACTTCACTATTTTGCAGGGGTTATAGGAAAGGTTGGATGAAACATCCACAACCCTCAATACAATATAATCATTCATGATATGAAGGTAAAATGGTAGTATAGCAACCTCTCTCCTTTTTCTATTAGAAAGGAAGAGCTAACTAAAACAAAGAGAATGGGTTGAATAATAAGGGGAAAAAATAATGGTCACGTCAATGTATAAACCTTCATCTAACCAATCTGTCATATCATAACCACTCCTGCAGTTATGGGGATTTTATGGTATATTCATAGCGAGCATCTGGAATCGCCAGAAAGCTTGGACATTAGGGCTGAGATTTGTGGACTAAAATCCATTCAGCAATCGGCCATCATGAGGAAATTTCAAAAAAATCAATTGAACAGATCCATGGAGAAAAAGGCCCAACAGGAGAAAACTGCTCACTCACGATAAACAGTCCAAACTTTAATTCTTCAGTCAAAATTTGCACAAGTGGTCGCCAAGGTTTTAGATTGGCGAAAACCTTCTACCTTCAAGTATCTCAGAGAAGATGGAAAATGGTATTTTCTTTCAAGGTGACAAAGCAAATTTTGTGAGCCATAATTACAAAAATAGACAAAGCAAATTTTGTGAGCCATAATTACAAAAATAAAGAGTTGCCAGCGCTGGTGGTAAACAATAATTTGGAGGAACTAGACCTTAAAGAGGTGGGAAAAGGGGGCTGGCGACATTGAGGAATGTGGGGTTGGTGAAACACAGCAATTTCCCTTCAAGTTCGTGGTCGGACACAAAAACCAAAATGAAGCTCCCAAGACAGATTGGCCAATGTGCTATAATGGAGTTAATTGACTATGGGGGGTTACCCACAATATTATTTTGGTTGTTAGGGTTCAACCTATGGAAAACCCACGAGTGAGTGCAACCGGCAATGAAGTTTTCTTTGACACTATACTAATGATAGTAGATTGCTTTCGTAAGTCCAGCCACTTATTTGAGATGAAAGATTCCTTTATCGTCAATTGAATCGTAATTTTTTTGCAAAAATAATGTCCGGCTGTACAGAATTCGTAATCTATAATTGGCCCGGAATTTCACCTTGAAGCCAAGGTGAATTTCGAGAGCAGGATACTGATAAGCCTCCAAGCAGATTACTTCATCTATTTGTAGTTAGGGGAGGGTAGTACGGGTATTTCCAAAAGTAAGGGAAGCCTGCCAAAGAACAAAAGGGGTGGGCAGGGTGTACAATTCATTCATGGTGAATTTGGGTGTAAAATTGGTTAGTATTTTTATATAAAGGCAATATATTATGTTTCTACGTAAAAACGGGGCATAAAATGTAGTGCAAAGAATTTAAACCAACCATTAGTGACTTCAAGATCAAAGATTATATATTTGTCAGTTGGGTGAACTGAGAGCAATAGACCATTTCAAGCTTTCTACAGCCATTCAAGTTTTTAACAATTGTCTAACCAAAGAAAACCATTTTTTTTACATTCAGAAAAAAAGATTTAGAATCTCAAAATATGACCATACCTAGAAAAGTTTGAAAAAATTTATATCCAGAGTTCAATGAAACCAGACCTGAGAATTATCACCATGATCCTCTTCTTCATCCTCACCTTCCCCAACAATCACTATATAATCATTAGAGCTTTGTCAATCATCACATAGTTCTCACAGATCAATTACGGGAAAACTAACAAAACAAGAACTAGGACAAAATGGTCAGTTTAGAAACTCACTTTCATTAATTCCAGCTATAGCTAACAACCTAGCAGCCATTTCCCGTTCTTCAGCATCTTGTAAGGCCCTAGCGTAGGCCTCGTCACTTGAAAAAGCTGAAGGGTCAAGTTCAACAGCTTGGTTCTCATCCTCACCTCCTTCAGCATGAGCATGCACATCAAATGCATCTTCTGCATCATCATCTACCTCCGGATCGGTGTCATCGTAATCTTCTTCACTGGCATCGTCAAAATTGTCGGCATCGTCATCGTCATCGTGACCATGACTCCCAGCTTCCCAACTTCCATAATCACTGCCACCATGCATTCTCAGCATCATGTATGCCCTTTCCTATGGCACAGACAAAAAGACATTTAGCCTCTGATTAGCCCCATTTTTCTAAAACTCATTTTCAATCACACATTTCACGGGACCACAATTTTTTTAACTTTTCAACCACATTTCATCAATATTTTTCAAAATCTATTTAAATATGATTTTTAGCTAAACCAAATAGGGGCTTAATTTCCCGAAAATAAAAAACAAAAAACAAAAAAAAAAACTGATTGAAAAATTATTGAATAAGTTTATAATGAATCTGAATACTGATATGTAAAGATATTTTCCTGTAATTATAGGAGTTTTGCATACCAAACCATGTGCATTTCATTCAAATTATGGTAATATTGAATGGAAGCGAAACATCTAACAGCATAGAATCGTGTATTTAAAAAAGCTGAATTTCAAAAAGTATCCCAAATCTATCTCAACAAAACAACCCAATCACAAAATCTTGTTCATCGATTTACGTGCAAAACGACAAAACAATGGACATAAATCTGTCTTAAATAGCACAAGAACAATAAGAAAATAAGTTTACTTGCAATAAACCATGATTAGCTTAAGTCGAGCTGCAAAAACTCAACACCTTGAAGAAGCTTTTGATTAGTGGGTCACGTTTTGGTAACAATGACAACAACTACTAATGCTTATTCCCCAAGTCGGTCCCTTTTCATCCTTCTGATATTAGGTACCAATAAAAACAATAAAATACTTGATACAAAAGTTACAACTTATAATAATAGTTATGATGGCTCAGAATACAGATAATAAAGTCATTTTCTCGTGAAACGATAATAGGAGCTACCAGCTAAGTATACCAAGTCATGTGCATTTCATGCATCTTAGGGTAATATTATACCAAAACAACGCATCTAACAGTATAAAATCACATATTTAAACTAACTTTAAAAAAAAAACCCTAATTCTATCTCAATGCAACTAATTTAAAAATCTTGTCAATCCATTTATGAATAAGAAGACAAAACACGGGACATAAATCTGTCTCAACAGCACGATCACCAACGCTTATTCCATATGTCTCCTTTGTAATCCTTTAGTTCTTAAAATATATTTTTGTACCATATTTTTTTACAATAACAAAAATCCCTGATCAAGAATTCAGGAAAAAAAAAACCTGTTCTTGGAGGGTGCGAGCAAGGGCAAGATCGGCATCGACCTGACTGAGGTCCGTAAATGAAGTTCTCTGACGCCGATTGTTCTCAGCAACGTCATTACTATTGATTACGACGTCTGTCGAAGTATTACCGATATTATCATTAATCCCCGTCCTGGGGTTTAGTGTAAGATCTTCTTGTTCGCAAGTATTATTAGTGTTAGCTTTCGAATTTGGGTTCTCCATCAAAATCCTCAGAATCTAATCTGAATTATTCAGTGTTGCTTATCAAATAGGAGCAGATATTCGATGTGAGAGAGAGAGAGAGATGGAAATGGAAATGGAAATGGACAAAATTTGAATGGAGTGTTGGCCTTATTTGGAAAAAATTGATTTGGGGATGATTGAGCCATTTTTGGTTCAGAAATAATAAAAGGGAAAAATTCAAAAGTAAGTGGCTTAGTTTTACACATTTTAAATTTTAAATTTAAGATATCAAATTTAAAATTTTAAATTTCAGATTTTGTAGGTTTAAAATTTCAAATCTCAGATTTTTTTTAATTTTATTTATAAATAAATTAATTAAATATATTCACAATTTCATATAATTTGATCACAAATTCTATATAATTGGTCACAAATCAAAAAATTTATATGTCATAAATTATTTTACGGTCACAATTAAAAAAAATTATAAGTCACAATTTCTTAATTGGTCACAAATCAAAAATTTGATTGAAACGTCACAAATTATTTTACGATCATAAATCAGAAATTTTATAGGTCGCAAATTATTTTACTGTCATAATTCCAAAATTTTATATGTCACAATTTGTTCATCGATCACAAATCAAAAATTTTATAAGTCACAAATTATTTCGAGATCACAAATTAAAAATTTTATAGGTCATAATTTACTTCATTAGTCACTAATAAAAAAAATTATAAATCACAGTATATCGATATGTTACATATTTTCAAATTTCTTGGTCACAAATTACCAAAATTTAAGGTCACGGATTAATAATGAGTCACAATAAACCAAATTGTTGGTCACATACGCTAAAACACCCCACCCCAGATCCCGATCCCTATCCATCACCAATATTTGGTCACAAATCAACCGAATAATTTGTCACAGACACCATCCCACCGTCCCCATTACCACGACAACACGACAACACCGCCTTACCACGACCACTAGATCCAATACACTCTAAACAAAAATCATCACAACCACCCCTGCCATCGCCACCACTAGCCACCACCGCCGCCACCACCATCATTTTTGCAACACCACCTATCACCACACACCACCACACAGCAACCACCGCGATAGCTCCACCACCGGACACACCAAAACAACACCACACATCAACCACTACACACCACCATCACCACCACAACACCCACTACACACCTCCGCACCTAACCCCAACCAACGGACATAGCATCGCGACAGCTCCACCACCGGATATAGCACATTACCCCACCACCGCACACCACCACCGCACCATCACACCAAAAAAAAAGGAGAAGCAGAACTGTTGCTGCACCGTGATGAGTCGTCAACATCAGTCGCTCGCAGTGTCAGCCGGCACAATTACCTGACCCAACTCACAATATACAGTCTACTACCACAAAATATCCAATTAACCCAACCAATTAAGCTCAAAACCCTATTCCACAGACTACTGTTTTGAACTTTCCCAACGCTGCCAGATCGCACCTCCAATCAGCCTCCAATCCAACCACAGATCCACCACCACGTTCAAAACGTACCACCACCGTACACTGCACCACTCACAACACACACACACCATCACCACAGTACACTATCACCCCACACCACCAATACCTCAAAAATTGCAACAAAACACTGAAGGGGAGGCGGGAGAGGAGAGGATAGAAGAGGGAGAGCAGCAACAACGCCGTTGCGCGAAGGATGGTATCGGTGTGGTAGTTCGCGGCGCTGCGCGACGAACATGTGCAGCGATGCTGTTGCAGCAGCTACGAGGCACCATTGTGTCGATATGTACAGCTGCCGTCTGAGTGATCGTCGGAGCAGTCTTCTGCTTGTTGACGAGTCGCCGGAGGGGAGGGGAGAGAGAGAGAGAGAGGGGGATAAATAGAGAGATTGTATGATTAGAGTTTGTATAAAAATGAAATGTCTGATTTTTAAAAAGTGAAACTTGATATCTGAAATTTGAAATTGAATTTTGAAAACACTGGTTTTGTATAATTTCCTCATAATAAAAAGGGAACATTCTATTAATAATAAAACTCTAACTTCACCTCTCCATTTTCCTCGTAATTTCCTCATTTTTGTGAAATTTTGAAAACATTGGTTTTGTGTAATTTCCTCATAATAAAACTCTAACTCCACCTCTCCATTTTCCATCGCATGTTAATTGGTCGATTAGTTGACAAATCATTCTTTATCAATTAAAAATTGTCGATTAAGAGACGATTAATCGATTGCCTCTTAACAAACGTTATCAACGATCTCTTAAAAGTCATTCTATTAATCAACAATGTGTTCAGAAACACAATCTAATGATGACCCATTATCAAAATGAAGTAGAAGAATAACACAATATTCACCCAAAAAAATAATAATTAAACCAAAGCGAACAATTAATTAATTAAAGAATTAACAAGGCCACAATGGATTTAGTCTATTATGCGGTATGAAATTCTCTCGTGTTTGACCTAGATTACTACCTAACCTCCAATATGCCTTGGAAGTCGTGCACTGAGAAGTATCCAAAATGCATAATTCTTGGTGTACATAGAATTTGGTACACGTCCCACCTCATGTGAAGGTGTGGACACCTCTATGTACCAATTTTTATGTACATGTGGCATGTCTCGTCCAAAATACCCTTAAAAGTTGGAAACAATTAAAAACAAATCGGACTTGAATTAGCCAACCTTGCCAAGTTGGGTTTTGAAGTTATTCTTTTTAATTTTTGGAGAAAATATTTTATTAGAATAATGAAATTTTCTTTTCCAATTGTTTGACTCTCTTTTTTTTTTTTTTAATCTATAATTCAACCTTAAAAAGACATTTTAATGTTTATTATGATTATTCTTTAGTTCCATTTTTATTACTCATTGTAAGCTTACTGAAAAAATCAATTGTTGAACTTAAATAATCACCTTTTGTTGTTCAAAATGATTTTTTAAGTTTTCGAATTCTTTTAATAGTTCTAATAACAATTAACTAAATCAATGAAATTTCACTTTTAATCGAGTCTCTTTCTCAATAAATTTGAGGTTGA
>CAIGRN010048177.1:0-12704 GCA_903798345.1 Fraxinus anomala
TAACACTCTTGAGTGAATTTTTTTTTATTAATATATTTAATTATATTTTTATTTTATATAAATGGACTCTGGAGTTGGGGTGGTCCATAATAATAAAGTAGGGAACACCTGAGAGCATTTGTGCTTTACAACTTTATGAAAGAAGAAAGATTATTCTTTCTTTACAAATTGGCATTCAAACTTATTGTTTGCTGCTAATTACTATGGCCCAATTCAATTGTCTTCAAATACAATTATTTGTCATCACCATGCCATGTTTGTGGGTTTGTTAGGTCAAATCTTTAAATCACTCAATTCCAACTCTAATTTTGCATGTCATTATTGCTAACGAAGTCCCCTCTCATAAATGCAACGTATAACTATACCTGAAACACATATTTTCATATTTCAACTTTTCTTTTTTAACTTAGTAAATAGACACAAAGGCATGTCTTAAAATTGATTGATGTTTAGAAAACTATCACTTTAATGGATAATTTTCGTGTAAAACAAAGCCAAACGAACACAAAATTTAAAAATTTTTCGGGTGAAAAATTATAACAATCAAACACACTTAATTAAAAATTTCCTGCAAAACAATTTCTAGACAATTACATTCCATGTAATTCTTTTTCTTTCCACTCATTTTCCACCATTATAATCAAACGGATCCTAAGTGTACATAATTATTGTACACATTTTTGTGGACCTCGTCCCATGTGAGGGTTATGGACACCCTTGTGTACAATAATTATGTACACCAAACAAAGTCCTACTTTGTGAGGGTCCCTAGATATTATTTTACTCTTTCAGTCATTTTTATATATGCTGACTTTTCTTATTTTTTATCTCAATTATATAGTCATGTTTTTTATTGAGAATATTTTATTTCATTCGTTTACTAATATATTATTATTTAATTTGTCTAGTTATAATCAATTTTCCTCATTTAAAATTGAAATTGTACAAATATAAAGATCTCTACTTCTTGAAACCATCCAAATAATTTATTAACGTTAGAATTGAAAATCAAATCATTCAATTTATTTACTACTTCAAGCTAGGGTTGGGCGTGGGTTGAGTTGGATTGATTGTGAGTCCGACTCAAACCCAATACAACATGTTCGATTTGATAATAATTCAAATTGAAACTAACTCATTCACGATTGAAACCCAACATAACACAACACAACCCAAACCGACCAAACTCGGGCTAGTTTGGGTTTAGTTGATTGGTTTGAACTTGAGTCAAATTCTAGTTGGACAATTTTTTTATGGGCATAATGGTTTGGACCTTTTTCGTTAAATTTGAACAAATTTTTAAAGTTTGGTACCATTTCAATTTGGATAAATTTCAATTATATTAAAAAAATGATTTGAAAAGCCTTAAGTCGATTGAAGTTGGATCAATGGTCCGTGAGGTTAAGTTCCATTCCAAGAACAATATAAATTAAAAATATTGTAAAACATTTTAAATAGATTATATCATGATCAAATTTAATACATATTAAATTAATCTAAATATATGTTAAATACTTACATATTATACCTATTGAATAAAATGAATTCAACATAAATACTAAAAATGGTAAATCATCCAAACTGAATACAAAATCTCCTCCTTCAATACAATTGTTTAGTCAAAAATTACGTCAAAAAATCAAGTCGAAAAGTCGAGGCACGAGTAGCAATAAGATGCAGAAGAAACAAAAGATAGAAGAGACGTGAGATAGAAGATAATTTTGGTCATTAGGTTTTAAGTTTTTAGTTTTAAGTACTAATTTTCCTTTAATATTTTTTAAATTTATTGGGTTGGGTTGGGTTTTAATAGATGACCCGAAACTCAACCCAATCCGACCAAAAATTTGATTTCCTAACCCGAACCACAACCCAATTGAGCTAAAAAAAAATCAATTCAAATTGGTTGGTTTGTGTTGGGTTGATCGGTTTGACTAGTTCAAATTGAATTTTGCTCAAACCTAATTCCAGAAATAATTTACTCCTAATTACTAATAACTAAATAAGGGTAAATTAGGAAATTTTTTAGCAAAAAGTAATTTTCAGTAATATTAAATAAGATTTATTAATCCGTGTGAAAAACAAAATCAGCATCTAAAAGAGTAATGCTATTAAGCCTCACTGATGTTACAACTCCAGTCTAAGTGGCTCTAAATCATTGGTTAAATGAAAGGTGTAATTAAATGACTTATTTAATTTCAAATATCATTTAATGCCACATTAACGCCACTTAAACTGGGATTGTAATCCTAGTGGGGTTACATAGCATTACTCCCTCTAAAAATGGGATGGATGGAGTAAATGTTAGTATTAATAAATGTGTAGTTATATCTATAATAATATATTAAATATCAAATTAAGTGAGAAACATTTTTTTGATCGATCTATTCATACTATAATTTAATTATTTCAATAATACCTTATTTTTCGTTTTTAATATGTATTTAATTTATTTAACCATTTACTTAATGTCAATATACATTCACATGTGTGCTTCCATTAATGTATGATTTTTCTATTACTAATTTTCAATTAATTAGTATTCACACTCATTTAATTAATATTTATATTCATTTATGTATTTTAGTGTTATTAATTCTAATTATAAATTAATAAGAATTTCATATTTAAGAATGCATTTCATTATTCATATTCTTGTATACTAATTAACATATGATTTTTACTTAATTAAAAATTAAATAAATGATTGAACATATGTTACACGTTATTATGATATATATATATATATATGGAATTTATTGGCATCATTGTAATGGTACATATATTTATTAACATTGTTACCCGGCGTCAATCGAAATATTAAGTAAATATCTTATAAAAAAGAATTGTCGATTTGAGAGAGTGACTTTTGGTAGAGATAAATCATGAAAATATTTCTTGTTACTCTTGTTTGACGAAGATCGGTACTTCTACTTGATCGAAAATGACAAAAGAATGAAAATAAAATTGTATCCATTTATCTCAAATAGATAAGAATATCATCTTTGTAATAGCAACTACGTAAATAGTAATTAAATTAATACTTTGTTTCTTGAACAAACAACTTTCATTCACATCTATTGAGGACTTCCTAATCCACACCAAATCACGGGATTTAGTAGCCTCATCATTATACTATCAAATACGTAAATGTTGTTATGAAAATTAATACTTGCTTTTGAACAAATGAATTTTCATTCCTACATAATAATTAGTACCACATTGATAATGAAATTTTGGGACTTCCTAATCCACATCAAATCATGGTATACATCAGTCTCATGTTTTTATTACAAAAGTACATAGTATTAACATCAAAAATTACATTTTTGTATCAAATGAACTTTCATTTTGACTTATTAGATTGTATCACATCGATAATGAAATTTTGCGACTTTCCAATGTTCACCAAACTACGACATTCATGAGTCTCGTCTTTTTAATAAAAAATACATAAATAACATTGAAATTAATATCTTTGGTTTAACAAATAAACTTTCATTCCAATTTATTAAATTAGGGTCCGTTTGATAGATAAAGGTGGAAAAGAATTTCAATTTCATGTTAATTGGAAAATAAAAATCCACAAAATACACAAGAATTCTTTTTCTATGAAAGCAAAGAAAATGCAATTTAAAGTGGTTGTACCTTAAAATTCGATTTTCATTTCCATGTTGTAATCAAATTGTCAAAATGAAATTCGTTTTCTTCATATGTGACATTTTCTATGAAAAATGTGGCAATCAAACATGACCTTAATGTCCATATGATAATGAAATTTGAAGACTTTCCAATCCACGTGAAATCATGCTATATTCATTAGTCTCATGCAGTGAAATTATAACTTTTTTTTTTTTTAATGAATGAACATTCATTCCTACTTAAAATAAAATCAAATCTACAATAAAATTTAGGAAATTTTCAATCCACACCAATTCACGTTCGTTGTCTAATCATTTAAATTGAAAATATATAAATAGTATTAAAATTTAAACTTTACTCTGAACAAATAAATTTTCATTCCAACATATTAAGCCCCTATTTGAGTCAAATTATTTTTTCATTCTCATTTTTCTACTCATTTTTAACTACATATTCTTTAATAAAATAATATTTTTCATCACATCAATAACTTTTCCTTCTTTTTCTATCACATATTCCTCATTATATATATAAAAAAATGCATTATTGGGGAAAAATGTGCATTGATAGTGAAATTTGATAGTGAAAAGGGGCTAAATAGTATCACATTGATTGTGAAATTTGGGGACTGCCCAATCCACACCAAACCAAGACATTCATTAGTCTCATCTTTTTAATACAAATACATAAATAACATTAAAAGTAATATGTTTTCTTTAACAAGCGAACTTTCATTCTGACTTATTAACAAGTGAAATTAATGTCCGAATGATAATGAAATTTAAAGACTTTCCAATCCAAATGGAATCACGATATTCGTTAGTCTCATACATAAATAGCATATACAAAAATAATATAGAAGTTATTATTATTATTTTTTAAAACAAAGGAACTTTCTTTTCGACATAAAAATAGAATCACATCAACAATGAAATTTGGGAACTTCCCAATCCACATCAAATCACATTATTCATCAGTCTCATGTTTTTATAAGCAAATACATAAATGGTAATAAAATTAAAATTAAAATTAAAATTAAAATTTTTTTTATATCATATTAACTTTCATTCCGACTTATTAAATAGTATCATCCACATCAAAAACACGACATTCATTAGTCATATTTTTAATAACAAATACATAACTAACATTAAACTTAATATCTTCTTCTTCTTCTTCTTAACAAACGAACTTTCATTCCGACTTATTAAATAATATCAGAAAGATAATGAAATTTGAAACTTTCTAGTCCACACAGAATCAGAAATTCATTATTCTCATACTTAAAATAGTAAATACAAAAATAGGATTGAAAATATAATTTTTGTTAGTAAATAAACTTTCATTAGGAATATCATCTACAATGGAATTTGGGAACTTCCCAATCCAAACCAAATCATGGTATACATTAGCCGCATCTCTTTTAATTCAAAATAAATAGATAGTATTAAAATTAAAACATTACTTTGATCAAATAAACTTTCATTCTAACGTATTAATAGTATGTTTGCTATATTTTATTGTAAGAATACATTTTGAAATAGTAGATTGATCAAAAATATATGACTAAAAAATATGAATTTTTTTTTTTTAATTTGCATATATATATATATATATATATTAAAAAATGTGTTGTTAAAAAGAAGAGAAAAAAATGTATTTTAAAAATAATGAGAATAAAAAGGGGCTAAATAATATAACATTGATAATGAAATTTAGTGACTTCCTAATCCACACTAAATCACGGTATTCCTTTGTCTCATATTTTTATTAGCAAATACAAAAATATTATTAAAATTAAATTAGTTTCTGTATCAAATAACTTTCATTTCAACTTATTAAATAGTATCACGTTGATAATGAAATTTGGGGACTTCCCTATCCACAGCATACCACGACATTCATTAGTCTCATCTTTTTAATAAGAAATACATAAATAACAATAAGGGTCCATTTGATTGACAAATGTGGAAAGACTTTTCAATTCCATGTAAGTTGGAAAATAAAAATTTAATTACCCTATAAGAATGCATTTTCCATGAAATTAACAAAAAAAAAAAAAAAAAGTTTTAAGTGGTATTATCTTGGAATTCGAACTTTATTTTCAATTTCGTATCAAACAGTTAAAGTAGAAATTGAATTTCTCAAATGTGATATTTTCCATGAAATTTAAACTAGTCATACGGACCCTAAAATTAATGTCCTATTTTTTTTTTATTTTAACAAATGAACTTCCATTCTGAATTATTAAATAAGGACAGAATGAAATTTGAAGACTTTCCAACCCACACAAAATCACGTATTCAGAAGTCTCATACTTAAATAGTAAATATAAAAATAGTATCGAAATTATAATTTTTTAAAGAAATGAACTTTCATTACGACTTAAAATAGAATTACGTCTGTATATAATGAGATTTGGAAACTTCACGGTACTCATTAGTCTCATCTTTTAATTGAAAAATACATAAATAGTATTAAAATTAAAACTTTACTTTGAACAAAAAAATTATCATTCCTATGTACAAAATACTATGCAATTGACAGTGATATTTGGGGACTTCCTAGTCCACACCAAATAACTATATTAGTTAGTCTTATGTTTTTATGAGCAAATACATAAATCGTATTAAAAATAATTTTTTTTAATTTTATTTTATCAAAATGAACTTTCTTTTGCGACTTATTAAATATTATGATCCACACCAAATAACGATATCATTAGTCTTATCTTTTTAATTAAATACATAAACAGCTATTTTTTTAACGAATGAACTTTCTTTGTGATTATTAAATTATGTGAAAACAATAATGAAATTTAAAGATTTTCCAATTCACACCAATCACATTATTTGATAAATGTATTTTATACACTTATTCGGGGCCTAAAATATCGATATTTGACAATTTTTTTGACAAAATATATCCTAAATTATTGTATTTTATGTTATATAGATAAAATTCAATGGTTGAACGAGAAATCAAAAGAATGAAGCGAAAATTGGTGAAAATGGCGAAATTCAAAGTTTGAGAACCAAATTGTAAATATTCTTGATTTGGACCACAAGAAGATACTTTGAAAATTGCTATGAGATAATTGGATAGAATAAGAACTCAAAAAGGAATGGAATATGATCAAAATATTATCAAAATCAATTTTCAATCTCACAAGTTATATTCCAAATTTTTAGCCGAATATTGAGATCCATTTTTGGTACAGTAAATGTTCGAATTGAAAACAATCTATTTCTAGAAAGGTTGTAGCCTTTTGATTTAGCTTTCTAACGTACTTCAAATCGCCTCAATCGAAAAACGGGAGAGAAAGTTATATCCAAAATACTGACTGCTGAGTGAGACAAAAATTTCGTGCCCGAAAACAATTTTTCTTATTTGATTAGAATTCTTTTGGAATTCAATTTAAACGTAATTTCCAACCAATTGTTTACTCCTACAAATACCTAACAGCATAACACATATTGGAGACCTTTCATAGATATCTTATACTTCAATATTCATCAATTATTATAATCAAATGAAGTGAATTCATTGTTTTTGTGAGAGAATTAAAGAGGACTTGCAAGAATTCAATTAAGTGAAAATTCAAATTTGATTTTTGGACAAAGAAGAGAATGTGCAAATGGAGATTCATCAAGAAACCATTGAAAAGATTCAAAATTTCAAAATTCATCTTCATCTTTTCAATTTATCAAAAATTCGGGTTTTGTCTTTTCACCTAAATATGATTTCGTGTAATTTCGATATGTTGAACTAATTTTATACATTGTTAGGATGAGATGAATCCTTGTTATGATATTTTTAAATTTTAATTAGTTATTTTGACTTTAATTTGTTTTGATTTGTGGATGGTTATTATCTTTTTTTCAATTGATTGATCACCAATTAAATTGTTAATGAATTTTATTATTATTGAGAGAGAGTGAGAGAATGAAGTTTAAGTACAATATAATAAATATTATAAGGTTCGAATAAGAACTCAAAAAGGAATGGAATATGATCAAAATATTATCAAAATCAATTTTCAATCTCACAAGTTATATTCCAAATTTTTAGCCGAATATTGAGATCCATTTTTAATACAGTAAATGTTCGAATTGAAAACAATCTATTTCTAGAAAGGTTGTAGCCTTTTGATTTAGCTTTCTAACGTACTTCAAATCGCCTCAATCGAAAAACGGGAGAGAAAGTTATATCCAAATACTGACTGCTGCGTAGAGACAAAAATTTCGCGCCCGAAAACAACTTTTCTTATTTGATTATAATTCTTTTTGGAATTCAATTTAGATGTAATTTCCAACCAATTGTTTACTCCTACAAATACCTAACAGCATAACACATATTGGAGACCTTTCATAGATATTTTATACTTCAATATTCATCAATTATTATAATCAAATGAAGTGAATTCATTGTTTTTGTGAGAGAATTGAAGAGGACTTGCAAGAATTCAATTAAGTGAAAATTCAAATTTGATTTTTGGACAAATAAGAGAATGTGCAAATGGAGATTCATCAAGAAACCATTGAAAAGATTCAAAATTTCAAAATTCATCTTCATCTTCTCAATTTATCAAAAATTTGGGTTTTGTCTTTTCACCTAAATATGATTTTGTGTAATTTCGATATGTTGAACTAATTTTATACATTGTTAGGATGAGATGAATCCTTGTTATGCTATTTTTAAATTTTAATTAGTTATTTTGACTTTAATTTGTTTTGATTTGTGGATGGTTATTATCTTTTTTTCAATTGATTGATCACCAATTGAATGGTTGGTAAATTTTATTATTATCGAGAGAGACAATAGAGTTTAAGCACAATATAATAAACATTGTAAGGTTTGATAGAAGATATATATATACATCTATACTTTAATATGGTTTCAATATGTGTTCTAACATTTGTTAATATATTTATCATGTTTGCATCTTTTATCTAGAGATAGAAGGGTCACATGAGGGGAATCGCTATCGAGAGTGACTTTCAATTAAATTAGGAACATTAACCAACATGAATGATTTTAAATTATCACTTTAATTGTTACATTAAAATTGAAATAATAAGGAGATTTGATATCTTAGCAAAGCATCACACATATTTGAAAAATACATTTATTTACTTCCATTAGTTTAATTGATAATTTAGGGATCAATATAAAAAATCACAAAAATTATTTGCTATTCGATTAAAGTTGCAATTAATTTTAACTCGATCAAACATGTAGTCCTCATAGATTCAACACTCTATTCACTACTTTATTGCTTGTTCGCGATCCAGTTCACTTACGGGAAATCAAACGATCAAGTTTTTGGTGCTATTACTGAAGAACTACTGATTTTGATACGTTTAGTTAATTTTAGTTTTAATCTGAATTTTACTATTTTTTAGTTTAATTTATTAAAAAAACAACACATTATAGTGTTTTCTGCTTACTTTTTCAAGATCTTATATGCAAAGTTCGAGACTAGTGATCTCGTTCAATTTAACCCGGAGATCTAACGAACATTCAACTTTTGAAAAAGGCAACAGTTGAAAATACACCAAAAACAGAAAGAGGAAGACATAGCAAAGGGAAATACGAATCAAATAGTCATCAGGACTAATCTGGAAGCAACACGACCGAATGTGGCTGCAGCTAATGAGAATGCAAAGCTAATGGGAGAGTATATGGTTCCACCGGTTGTAAAAAGCCAATTTAGCATAATATATCCGGCGTTTGGTCAGACAAACTTTCACATGAGGACTGATGTGATTAACATGCTCCAAAACAGCTATAATTCTTTGGGAAAGCTAAGGAGAATCCCAACGCTCATATATCAAGATTTCTAGACATGTATGCAACTATCGAGTATGCAGGGTGTCTAGTGAAGCAATTAAACTAAGGTTATTCCCATGCACATTGAGAGACTCAGTTACAGAGTAGTTAGACACTTGTCTACCTTAGAGCATCACTATATGAAACCAATTGAATCAGAAATTTCTTAGCAAATATTTACCACCGAAAAGGATTACAAAGCTGAGGTACCTCTAATGGTGTAAGGTTGTTTTGGACTCAAAATGTTATTCAAATGCTTGAGAACAATACAAGGGTCTACTTCGCCAATGTCCACAACGCGGATTGTAGAAATGGCTTTAGGTACAGTACTTCTACATTTGTCTGAATCCTATAAACATGTATCACAAAAAGAACCGCGTATCAAGTCTACCAAATCATGGAGAATCTGGCATTCACCAGTACATTTTGGCATATTGGAAGAACGAGTGGAAAGAGAGTTATTGTGGTATTCGAAATTGATTCTTTGACAGTAATTTAAGCACAATTGGCATCATTGACATAGAAGGTGGATCGGTTGAACGCAACCAAGACAATGAGACTGAAATGCAAATACTGTGGAGGTAACCATGAGAGTGTTAATTGTAATGTAGGGTCTCATTTTGTTCAAACTGTGGATGATGTGAACTATACGCAGAATTTTCAAAAACAACAACACAATCCAAATCCTAACACCTATTACCCAGGCTGGAGAAATCACCCATATTTTCAGTGGAGCAACAATTAGGGAGCTCAGACAGCACCACAGTAAACTGCACCGCTAGGTTTTCAGCAGATGAGAAGAAATCTTTATTAGAAGATCTTGTTACTAAATTGACAGAGATATCTACCCAACACATGCAAAGAATAGATAAAACCTTGCAAATTCAAAGAGCTGCCATCAAGAACTTGGAAAATAAGATGGAACAAATAGCGAAAATACTTTCAGAGAGACTACTAGGAGCATTGCCCAGTGACACTGAGACAAATCTCAAACAACAAGTAATGGCAGTAAAAGTTGTGGATGAAGAACAAATTAAAGCCATAACTACCTGCAGTGGAGTTCAACTGTTAAAGATTAATGTAAAGAGACCAATTGCTGCAAAAGAAAAGGTACATGCCACGGTTGATGAGCAATTGGAGGAATTTGAGCAGAAAAAAGAAGAAGAGACAGATAGAGTATCAGACGATCCAAAGGTTAAGGAAATCGCTCATACTAAAGAATATGTATCATCACTTCCTTTTCCATAAAGACTGCAAAAGAAAAAGCTCAATGATCAATTCAAAAAGTTCTTGGATATGCTAAAAAATCTCTACATCAATTTTCCATTCATCGATATTATATGACAGATCCTGATGTATGCAAAGTTCCTGAAGGACATGATATCTAAGAAAAAAAGCTTCCTAACTGGGAAGAAGTGACATTAATCGAGGAGAGCAGTGAAATGCTGCAAAATAAATTACCACAAAAACTCAAAGACCAATGGAGTTTCACTTTACCTATTTTACTAGGCAAATAATTTCATTTTAATGCTTTATGTGATACTGGTGCAAGCATAAATTTAATATCTTTGTCTACTTTTAGGAAACTAGGAGTTGGGGAAGTCAAAAGATAAGAGCATCAGATACCTATGGAGTAAGGTTGATGATGTGCTCATCAATGTTGGGAAGCTGATACTCCCGACTGGCTTCCTTGTTAGGACCTCAAAAACGATAACGATATGCCAATTATCTTAGATCGACCCTTTTTAGCAATAAGTCGAACTTTGATTGACATGAAGAATGGTGAGCTGACTATGAGGGTGGAGGATGAACATGAGATCTTTAAATTACATAATTCACCAAAGCAACCGTTAGTCCTGGATGAAGCCAAATATGTTGTTGAAAAAATTCATTAAAAGTCGAAGGAGACAAAGCATAAACGTCTAGGAAGTCTTGCCAGAGAGAAGAATAGAGAGCTCAAGGTTTGGAGGGCAAAAAAAAGGATGTAAGGTTGGAAATTGCAAGGATTGTAAGGTTGCAAGATTTCAACATGAGTCACAATGATCAATTTATCCATATAGTCTACCTAAAGATTAAAAATTAAACGCTTATTGAGAGGCTATCCAATTTTCTAACATTTTTATTTATTCTGCTTTATGTACCTCATTGCATAGATATTTATTTTAATTATTAGTTTGCATTAGATTTATACACGTTTCAATTTATAGGATATTACCATCCTATCATATTTCCCCTTAAGACATTGAATTTATTGTTGATTGTTTCGATTGTTTGGGTTAAGTAACACATGTTTTAAGTTATTTGATCTTTAGTATTTGATTTGACCGCTATGTGCATGAACATTACGTCACGAAATACTCAAACCAATATAGACCAAGAGGAAAGCATGATGAAGAAGATTGTTTAGTCGTCACGCATAGTGTCTCATACCTTCAACATAAATATTCGAGGATTATCTTCTTCATTTTCTTCCCCGTCACTTTATATTCTTATTTATGCCTTAAGACATTGAGGGCTATATTATTTGTGTGTTTCTTTTTGCTTTAGGATATATAAAAAAATATAAAAAAGTATTTTCTTATTTTAGGTTGTGTGCTTTTGCGAGTTTGATAATCTGGCCAACAATGATGATTAAAATTGAGATTTTGTGTTGATTTATAAACTGTGGATATGATGCATGCTAAACTAATTGAGACTTAACCTTACAAAATTTGATATTATACGTGCACTAGAATTAAGTTGAACAGTGTGATGCTATAAGTTGATTTATATAATTTATATGTTGATATAGTTGGATATATACGTTTTACCCAATCATACTAAATTACTTATCATGGGACCAAATTTAGCACAATTTGAGAGTGATTTTGTTGTTGTAAGAAGATGCGGATGTGGATAGAGATTTCATGTGTGAAAATTTTTGTGTGGATTATCTTAGATTAATGGGATAAAATTAGGTGAAAATCTTAAGTTGGAGGTCGGTTTGCTTGAATAGGTGTTTAATGAGGGGTATTGCACTATTTAGGGTGGAAAAATATATAAAAGACATATTTTCGTAGTCTTTATTACTCGAGTTATTAAGCCTGTTAGGGTATTTACAACCCGATGCCCTAAAATCGTCTGATTTGAGAGTTATCGGTCAAAAACTAGTTACATGAGTTATATAGAATGCTTAAGGGAGAGAGAGTACAAAAAAAAAAAAAAAAAAAAAAAAAAAAAGGAGCCTTTTCGTT
>CAIGRN010048192.1:0-22989 GCA_903798345.1 Fraxinus anomala
AAGAAGAAAAGAAAGAATGATCTCTTCTCTTTCTCTAAGTCGACTTCAAAGTCAAGTGCGCACCACTCAATTAAAAAAAAGGACAAACAGTTGGATTTGTGACTGGATCTTCTCCCTAGGAACCTAGGAAAATGCATTAAACTGTGTAACCGCGTCCGTCGCTTCGAGAGCCGCTTCGCAGACGAGAGAAAAGGGAGAAATCAGCGACTGAGAGGAGAGAAACGGGCTGAAGGTAGAGAGAGAAAAAACAGAGAGATAGAGAGAGAAGACGAACGGGGTTGGTGAGAGAGAGAGGAGGGGAGAGAAATGTGAGAGAGCGGAGAGAAATGTAGCAGTAGAGGCGGCGTGTGAGAGAGCGGAGAGAAATGTAGCAGTAGAAGGGTTTGAATGAAATGGATTAATGAAGGGTTTGAATAGATTTATGGTTTTATATATAAAATAAAATACTTAATTTTTGAATAGATAAACTTTAAACCTGATTTTTAAAAATTCACAACTTAACACCTGATTTTTGGTAATTTTCACTAATTATAACCCAGAACATACCCAAGCAGCCCATTAAACCCAGGCCCATATCCATCCATTACAAAACTAAACCTAACACCAGCCCACTGACTTTTCGGCCCAACATCTATCCCCATCCACCTTCTTCTTCTCCATCGACCCTAGGGATAGCAAAAAAGCTCGCCGGCTCGAGCAGCACATGCTCTGCTCGGAAAAAGCCTGAGCGGGGCTCAGCTCGGGCCGGCCCGTGTATAATTTTTTTTAAAAAAACCTGCCCAGCAGGCAATTATTTTTAGCTGCCTGCTGGGCAGTTTTTTCATTTTTTTTTATTTTTTAATAATATACGAGCCGGCCGGGCTAAGGCTCAGGCCGAGCCCCATTTTTCTCGATCGGGCTGTGCTCTACTCGGCTCAGGTCGAAAAAAGCCCAACCTTTTCGGCTCGAGCTCGACTTGTTGACATAGCTAATCGTTCATCACCTCTCCACCGCTATTGTTGCTGCAACAAATTGCAACCACCACCCACCCGCGTACATCTCCTCACCCGTCGACAATTACCAAGCTTAAATCGCTGAAGACCCATCAACACACGATCCTAGTTCCAACGTCGGCAACCCCATCACCTCCAAAACCAGATCCATTTATCCGACAGTTTCCTCAAAACCTTATCTCTCCTCAAGCCCAACGCCTCGTCTCCCCCTACCGTCGCAACGTCGACAATCCCACCATCAGTACCTATAGCCCAATTCATTTATTTGCCAAATTAGCTTGAGATTCAAAAGCTCGTTGAAACAGCCTCCCTCCGCCACCTCTCTCTACGATGAGCAGCAGCAACTCCCCTAACTTCCGTCGTCGTGCTGACGACGGCGAAGACGACGGAGAAGAAGACAAATCATCTACCATTACCCCAATTAATGGCACTTCTACCACCACAAGAAAACCCTCCGCCATAAAAAAACCCAATAAAATGCACTCACGACCCCCAACCAAAAGCCTACTTTCTTTTGCCGATGATGACGACTCGTCAGAAACACTATCCTCTCGCCCTTCCGCCAAATCGTCATCTTCAAGATTATCTAAATCAACGCACAAACTTGCCTAATCGAAATACCGAATTGCCCCTCACCCTTCTTCGACCTCACTTCCTTCCAATGTCCAGCCCCAAGCCGGCACCTACACAAAAGAAGCCCTCTTAGAGCTCCAGAAGAGCACCAAAACACTCGATGCATCCTCCCACTCTGTTACTCGTGCAAAGTCGAAACCCGAGCCTGAACCTGTGATAGTCTTGAAAGGCCTTGTGAAACCTGCAGTTTCGGATTACCCGGATTCTAAAAGCACCGGAAAACCCTTTGAGAATGATGGAGTTTTGACAATGGAGAATGATGATGTTGTGGCCCGGTTTGGTTCAATGGAGCTGGGGATGGATTCAAGAGAGGGTAAGGAGGAGATTCCGAACCAGGCAATGATAAAGGCGATTAAGGCGAAGAGGGAGAGGTTAAGGCAGGCCAAGGCTGCTGCTCCAGATTTTATAGCGCTGGATGGAGGAAGTAATCACGGTGCTGCTGAAGGGTTGAGCGATGAGGAGCCAGAATTTCGGGGGAGGATAGGGTTCTTTGGGGACAAGATCGATGGTGACAAAAAAGGCGTGTTTGAGGATTTTGAGAAGAGGACCGTGCCAATAGATAGGGGAATTGGAAGTGGTGACAGTGACGAGGATGAGGAGGATAAGATGTGGGAGGAAGAGTAGGTGAGAAAAGGGTTAGGAAAGAGGATGGACGATGGCATTGGAAGTAAATGAGTAAGTTCCAGTGTTAGCGGCAATAGTGTTCAGCAGCCAAGTTTGGGTTACTCAGCTACAGGGACTACTGGCTTGTATTCTTCGGTGCAGAATGTGGGTGTTGGTCGTAGTTATAGCAGTATTGGAGGAGCAGTTGGGGCATTGTTTGGTTCAGATGTGATGCCGATAGCTCAGCAGGCTGAGCTCGCTAAGAAAGCCTCGCACGAGAATGTGACTAGACTTAAGGAATCTCATGGCCGAACCATGGCGACACTGGTGAAAGCTGATGAAAATTTATCTGCCTCACTTGTGAATGTCACTACACTGGAGAATTCTTTTGCTGCAGCTAGTGAGAAGTTCCTCTTTATGCAAAAGCTTCGCGACTTCATTTCTGTTATTTGTGACTTTTTGCAGCATAAAGCTCCTTTCATAGAGGAGCTTGAGGAACAAATGCAAAAGCTTCACGAAAAACGTGCAGCATCCATCATAAAAAGAAGAGATGCTGATAATGATGACGAAATGTCAGAACTAGAACCTGCTATAATTGCAGCAAGGGCAGCATTTAGTAAAGGCGGAAGCAATGTAGCGATAATGTCAGCAGCCACTGCTGCTTCTCAGGCTGCATCCGCTAATGCGAGAGCTTTAAAAAATTTACCCGTGGAGCTAGATGAATTTGGTAGAGATATCAATCCGCAAAAACGAATGGATACAATGAGACGTGCAGAAGCTCGGCAACGTAGGAGAGCTAAAGCTGATTCTAAAAGAATGTCGACTATGGACATTGATACCTCCTACCACCAAATGGAAGGAGAATCAAGCACTGATGAAAGTGACAGTGAGAGTGCAGCATATGAATCAACCCGCAATGAGTTACTTCAGATTGCTGAAAAGGTTTTCGGTGATGCAGCTGAGGAGTATTCTAAACTTTCCTTCGTTATTGAAAGGTTTGAGAGATGGAAGAAAGATTATGCTTCAAGCTACCGTGATGCTTATATGTCACTAAGTGTTCCTGCTATTTTCTCCCCCTATGTAAGGGTGGAGCTTCTGAAGTGGGATCCACTTCATGAAGATTCAGATTTCATTGATATGAAATGGTATGTATACAAAGATCATTTCCCTCAACACGGTATAGAAATGCTTTCATGATGGTGCCCTCCTTTTCTCAACAGTTTAGTGACATCTGGAAGGGTCAAAGGACAAGCATGAACATATAACTGGCAGAAAAAGTGTAACATTTTTGCATGTATGGTTTGCTGTGTATATGTATATATATTTTTATTTTTTTAATTATTATTATTTTTCCAGTTTTTTTTTTTAATTCTCTCACTATGTAGTTTGATAATTAGGTATTAAATTCAGCTTCAATATGTAAGCACATAGCTGCTGCATTTTTAATCCAGTTAGTTTTGAAACATTATTCTCTCTCAAAAAGCCTTCTGAGCAATAATCAATTGTCAGGATGGAAATCATCTTTTTTAAGTCTGCATAATATATGGTTAACATTTTTGTGCATATCGTCATTTAATATTTTACATGATGACTTTAGATAGATGACCTGTTCCCGAATCAATATTGTCACTGCACTTTTATTTCTTAGTAGGCTTTGATAGAATGAGATTGTGAGTCATGTATTTTTTGATTGTTTATAGTTCTCAGGATAAATAGCATGCTTGTTTTAAGTGTTGGAGTGATCTCCTTTTTCGTGCCAAAGTCATGTATTATGAAAGTAGTGATTGATGAGAACATGTGGAATTTAGCTTATATATGCTTCTATTTGTTGGTAACACTAAGTCTGCACTACGATTAGCTATAATACAGTCATGTTTGTGTTTGTTTTAACAAATGTGTATGGTGCCCTGTATGTTCCAGGCACTCCTTGTTATTCAACTATGGTCTTCCAGAAGATGAAAGTAAAATCAGCCCAGTTGCTGACGCTGATGCTGATGCAGATGCAAACCTTATTCCCGAGTTGGTTGGAAAACTTGCCATTCCTATTTTACACCATCAACTAGCTTTCTGTTGGGATATTCTTAGTACCCGTGAAACGAAGTATGCCGTTTCTGCAATGAACTTGGTCTTCAGATATGTTGATCTTTCCAGTTCGGATCTTGGGAAGTTGGTAGCCGTGCTTCGTGATCGTCTGACTGATGCTGTGGCTAATTTGATGGTACCGTTGTTAAATATTTTAGCCGTAATTGGGTCCTGGGTTACATGCCCGTTCAATTTCAGCTCATCATAATTGTAGCATATGATTCTCATCTAAATACTTCTTAAGATATTTCTATATTGTGTGATTTTAAATATTCAGGTCCCAACGTGGAGCCCACTTGAAATGAAGGCTGTGCCCAATTCAGCACGAGTCGCAGCATATAGGTTTGGCACATCTGTTCGTTTGCTAAAGAACATATGCCTATGGAATAAAATTCTTTCAACGCCTGTCCTCGAAAAACTTGCTCTAGACGATCTTTTGAGTGGCAAGCTGCTTCCTCATCTTCGCAGCATTCAATCTGATCTTCATGATGCAATTACAAGAACTGAGAGAATTGTTGTTTCATTACAAGGGGTCTGGGCAGGTCCAAGTGTTGCAGGGGATCGAAGGTATGTCATCACGCTTTTCATACATTTACTTGGTTCATGCACTTCTTTTATTCTTCGTTTTCCTGCGCGGTGGGGGATGTATTTATGTTTATATATGCCCTTGTGGTCCACTACCCATTGAGGGACAGGAAAAAAATTATTTCTTTTTCTAAATTAATGTTGACATGATATTTGGAGAACACATTTCTTCAAAGCAATCGAGGACTGGAAGACCACAATTGGCATTCATATATGTTTCAAATATGAAGGTACTGGTCATGTGAGTGAAGGTCCTGACTTACCACATTAAACGTATAGAAAAGTGCACTTGTGAGGCATATATCCATGCTTTGTACAATGGCTAAAGACAACCCCTGAAAGAGCACACCAATCAACAGTGGTTAAAGTTCCTTTTGTATTTTAATTATTCCTGTGTGCCTGTGAAAGTTACCTCACTGTCAATTTATATATCATGAAAACTTTTAAGAGAAATCTTTCCATGAAAGGCAGTTAAAAAATTGTTTTTAGGAGGTGTCCTAAGGCTTTTGTAGCTTTCTGTTTCTAGATGTCCAATTTGAGTTTAATGGAACTGCGTCCATGTCGTCACTTTTGGCAAATTTTTGACACAACAAAGTGGCCTGCTTTCCCCTCTGACCTCTCTGAGGGTATTTTCAATGAAATAGCTGACTACATGTGATGTACGCGATGTATTATGACCAGCTCTGGTTAAGACTTTGGTCTGTGTTCTGCTCAGTTTCTCTTGACGGTCTTAATCACCTGATTTGTACCATTGCATAATTATGTTCTATGTATTCATTTTGGAGGCTGGAATTGCTGAATAATGAGAACTAAAAATTGCCCCCAGAATCCTTTTGGGCATAATGTTGAGTTTTTGTATCACACAACTCAAGCAAGACGGTGTAAATGTCCGAAACCATTTATTGCAGAGTAAATTGAAACACTTGCAAGAGTTTACCGCGACAGAAGAGCCTTAAATCTTGTAGGACCACAATCAGTAATTCACAATCAGTGATTCAAGTTTATTATCTCTGTGAACTAATTCTGGACAAGTTGAAACTAAAAATTATGGACTCGACCCCCAAGAATATCTTTTCTCCAGATTCTGGAAAATACAGGATGTTACCTGAATGTGAATTTATATAAACTATTTCCACATAAAATTCTAATATAAAATCAACGGGAGCATTTCTCCCATGCTTTCTGTAAGACTGAGGCTAGCAGGATAGAACAACAAATCTGAAGAAATTTAGGGATAAAAGCTTTCTTTCTTCAAGTTTGGTTTTGGAAAGCAACTTTAATGGTTTTTATGTACTATTAGTGTTCTAATACATGATCTGGACCAAGTGCTATATGATTTCTTTAGTAGGAGAATAATAGGAAGCCCAGAAGTTATCAATCTTCGAATTTTGTAATTAATTTCTACGATTATGTTTCTGATGTAACCCAGAAAGTGTTGACAAGTCTAATAATTTTCTTCTTTTCTATTTCTTGCATGTAGCCCAAAATTGCAGTCCTTGGTGGATTACTTGATGTTAATTGGAAAGTCTCTGGAGAAGAAGCTTGCGTCTGGTAGCATGGAGACAGAAATTAATAAACTTGTTAGACGGGTGAAGAGGATGCTGGTCGAGCTGAATGAGTATGATTATGCAAGGGTATTATCGAGAACCTTTAATCTTAAGGAGGCACTCTGATCTTGATCTCTGCATCTGGTGTTTTACTTTTTCAGAGTCGGGACATTTGTAAACTTAAAATGAAATCGCATCAATGTATGTCTTTTTTTAGATACAAGTGAAATCCATTAGTTGGGTGTTCCAGCATGTAGCCATATGACTTGATGCCTCACATGGCCCTACACATAAGAGCCTTTGGACATTCTGAGGACTGTTGTAACCTGTAGCAATTTTTTTTTTGGGTGACGTAGAGGACATTAAACGTTAAGTTCATTTAAACGCATGAATACCTGACCATCTAATTGGATTTATCAAATGAATAACATAGATTAATGTTCTACAACCACCGAAGTTAGATATCATCGTTTTCTATTGTACGGTGAATCCTGCATATATTTTTTTCTTCTCTATTTTTCGGGTGCTGATATTCGTGGCACAAAGGTTTTTATTCATGAATTCTATTAAAATGGCTTGTTTAAATGTTAGATATCATGTACGAAGTCACATTAAATCCGCACCTCTCCCTCACAACCTAAGTCTTCCTTCTCCTGTCCTCGTTGCTTGGACCAGTTCTCCAGAAACATCGAGCCGATAGTTCTCTATAAACCTCGTGTACCAGGATTTTCTAACCAAATTAATTACCTACCTCCTCCTGAGAGTGAGAACTCCCAAGAAAAACACAGAGGACATAGGAAAGTGATAACAAATTATACCATCTTCCAAATGCCCAAATTATTATGTACAAAATTCCTCACAAGGTGGTAATATATAGTAAGCATCAGATATTACTTTACAGTATACAAAGAAATTTTCCAGAACACACTAGGATTGTAAGATGACTAGATAAAACTGCATTTTACCATCTAACTAGTGCTTCTTTTGCTTGAGAGTCGCAACCATTGGGTTAAGAATTTCAGGTGGAATGTGATTTACAGGGTTACAAGTATACTACACATCGTATACAGGCAAACGCTCTTCAATGTACACACGGCAGATGGGGCACTTCTTGCAAATGGAAATGGAAAAGAGATGTAATAAGTCATTAAATAAATTAAATGAATAGAGTCGCAAGAGTATATGCATCAATAAATTCAAAACAAGTCAAAGAAGGAATTAATGAGGTTAAGATTTGATTCCTTCAAAAAGTTGGGTAGAAAATTAGTAAAATGCCTGAGGTGTACAACCGAGTTTATTCTCAAGCCAAAAAGTATGATAAGCCGTTGGATCTCATGTACTGTGGTACGAGGTCTAGACAGTTGTATTCTCTTACACAAAACCTTCAACTTCCAAGAGAAGTCTTCACAAGAAGTAATTGTCCTTCATAATGAACTATGTTCTATAAAATACTAATTCTCCTTCAATTTAGTAATTCTAACCCTATAAAAGGAACAACCAACTTTGCAGACTTAGATTATGAGGGATGAGGAGGATATTCAGAATCTTCCTTAAGCACACTATGATTCACTCATCAGCAACCATGGAAAGAAAAAATAGGAGGGCATAGAAAAGAAGAGTACCAGGCTATAGGCAGTACCTGCAAAGAACGTGATGCCTACAAGGGAGCAGAACAACATTTATCTGTTCTCCAAAGCAAATCCTACATAGAACTTTTTCCTAATAATGCAAGAAATGAAATGAGAAATAATGTTGGTGCAAAAGCTGATGGCTGCAGTAAAGCTTTTCAAAAGACGAGTATGAACACAAACTGTTTTCTGTGGTGAAAGTCATACGGAAATACAAACTAATTATAAGTAAAAAATTGCAAAATTTGATTTTAAACAAATAAGGACTCCAGCATATTAAGCAATTTTTAACAAATACTAAGTTAATTTTTATTTATTTATTTATTTCTGGGTCAAAGAGAGAGCAATATGTGTATGAAAAGGACAGTTTGTTATTACTTCTTTCATAATCCCTATTGATAAACATTTATTCAGGTAAAAGATGCTAAAATGATAGTGATTTGATTTATATTTTTTCTCACGACCATGTATATATCAATGATTATACAATTATACTTAAAACTTATTTGTGAAGCTCATGGACAGCAGAAAATAACAAGCCAATAATGGAAGCATGAAGGGAACTCATGACTTCTCAAAATCAGGAAGCAAAGGAAGAACTTCTCCTCTTTTATATGGCTTCATCTTTATATAGGGCTGATCACTGGCCATTGCTATGGCCATATATATGTTGCACTTTCTTTTTTCTTCTTATTCTTCGGCTAGTGGACATACAAACTTAATCTTTATATATGCAAGTATGTGTATGTTCATCTGTCTACAAATTATTAATGCTTATGTTCTCCATCGGTACTCAGGATTATGGAATTATTTAAAAGCCGATGCCACAGCAATCCAGTCCCACTCCTAATTCCGCTCCACATATCCTAGGTAATCTTAACATAAACTGAGTTACTCATGTATTCTCAAAATAAAATATAATAGAAAAAGTATTACATTTTGGAGTCTTTCAAATTCGTCCTGGCTAATCTTTGAGATCTCTGTTTGCTCAGCAAGTGCTTCTTGAAGTCTCCATATCTGAGAATGTTGAGTAATACAGTGGAAACACTCAGTCATGATTAATCAAGCCCCTAGAAATTTAGATTATTGGCTCATATGAGGATTACTGAAGGGAACTATAAGAAAGGCCAGGCATTCACAAAACAAAACTGAAACTGCAAGATAATCACCTCATTAGCCAGATCTGCTTTTGGCATTTTCTTTACAGTATCTGAAGAAAATGTATTGTACCTGTTAACAAAAAAATGAATGCATATCAGCTAATTAAATAGAGAGTTGTGCTAGCTCAATACACTATTACACAGTGTCCAATAACTTTATAGTACTAGAACTGTAAGAGCAGCTATTACACCGAGCCAAACATACAAAGTATGTAGCTATAAGATATACAAATCGTTCTATTTTTCAGTATAACAGCTTGATATATTTAGGTAACTGGCAACAGAAATATAAGAAACCCAAGAGTAGTGTGATGATGTAGTCCTGATCTATTAACCAATAGATCTGGGTGCTCTAACATGATAAATCGCCCAAAGTCTTCACTATAGATAAAATAATGACTTTAGTAGGGCAAAGATACTCCAAATTTCCTTTAGTCTTCACACATCCAGGCCAACACTACAATCCATTAGAGAATAAGGAAAAAAGGGAAAAGAAGAGACACCAAATACCCTCCTTTTGTCACTCTGAAGCAATTCCATCTTTAACTTCCTCATTCTTCAGCAGATCAAATATTAAATTTACATCAATGTCGAATGGAAAACATCTGGAGCCTGTTTGATGTAGATTTTTTGAGAATAGATTTTGTGAAAAGTGATTTTTTTTAGGATGTGCAGTTAAAGCATAGGGAAAAGTTATGGGTCCACGTGTAGGATAATTTTATTGGGAGAATGTGTGGTTGAAAACGAGTTGGTGAAAAAGAAGTTTTAAAGAATTCGTACCAAATAGGGGACTAGTCATATAACCTGTTTGGTCCATCCTCTATATTATAAAGGAAGAGGTTATAAGAATGATGACAGAAATGATGTTTGTGTTCTACATCAAGTTCAAGATGAAATCTATCTTCAGCTAGCACTTGAGAATGATAAGACTTGTCACGAACATCATGAAATTGAGGATTATAGTTGAAATTTAAGAAAAATCATTTTGGGGTTTTGTTGAATGACTTCGACTCTAAAGTCCAAAATCCTGATTCCTTCTGCAAATAAAGAGTTTTTGTCAACTTTTTATAGCCACTAAAAGCTGAAAAATACAGCAATTTGTTCATATTCTTTTGCAGTCCAACATAAGTAGGTGTGCCCAGCATTTGTCCATCGACAATGCTTTGATTCCAAAATGAGAATACAATGTCAAGTGCAATTCTGAAAAAAATTAAGGCTACTGACAAATGCTAGTTTCCTTTGTTCTCCTCTCCTTTCTGGAGAAATTAAGAAGTGAAATTTTATTTGCCTTAAAGAGTTGATTTTAGCATGTCATCAATTTTGCCAATAAAATTTAGCACATCACAAGATGTATTACCAACGCCAAAAATTGTGGATTTTGCATGAACAGTACATATTAGTGGAGTCATCTTATGCACCGATATTACCGAAGAGAATGTCTCTAAACATCAATTTAGAAAACTAACCCAGATTCCCCAGCACAATATAACTGAGCTTGCTCCTCTCGACTTGCTTCATCAATTGACCACCAACCAAGGAACCTGATATGTAATGTAAGCACATGCATTCAAACAAAGCCTGTGCATTTTTGGAGGGAGTACAGGATCCTTCTCACACAAATTGACAATCATTACCTTGATCCATGATTCAAAAAATCAAAATAATCACGGGCGCTTTGTGATATTATAAAATGGCTTCCTGTATCACCTTCATGGTGTAGTAAAAGCATAATTCTTTCCAAAAACCTAAAAACAGCAAACAAAAATCCAGCCCCTTGCAGCAGGAGAAGAGGAGAAAACAAAACTGGAATTGGAATATGTTTAGCACCAGGTGGCGTTCCCTGGAATTTAAAATATGATTGATGAATATATTTTTAAACTACATGTTAGTATCCAAAAGGACCAAAACAGAGATTTTCATAACTGAGCATACCTCTAAGTGCATGAATAGCATCAACTGAAAAACAATCAAGGGTATTTTCATCACATGCCCACCAATGTCTTGCAAACTGCATACTCTATTCTGTTGATCTTCATCTGAAAACGCCATTATACTGCTACTTGAGCTAAGATATCTAATACTTGTTGAAGATGAACCGGCTCTAGTAAGATGAGAACGCCTATGAATTGCAGGGTTATACCACTTTGTGCAAATAAGAAAGGCAAAGCACTCTGCAACTCTGAAAAGTGAATGCTACTGTTTCAGCATGCAATGCAAAGAACCTAGACATATAAGTAGATAAATGCAAATAACTAAAATGAAAAAACTGATGTACCCATAGCTGATAAATAGATCCCACCAACCAAGAGCAGCAACATCACCTACACAATTGCAGAGTGTTGGGGAGGGGGCAATGGGAGAATAGAAAGAAAACATCGTTAAGACAGTAAATGAGCAAAAACTCTTCCAATTTGACTTGGAAAAGATCAATCCATAAATCTAAAGCGGCTAAAAAGTCTAACATGCATATAGTTTTCTACTCCCTCCCAGACCCCTACAAAAAACAAAAATAAATAAGAAAATGAGGGCAAATTATATGTAATACTATTTGTTTCTAGATATATTGATTTGAAATGAACAGTTATGAAGATGAAAGTAAGATGTTTTAAGCTGATACATTAGAATCATAAATCAGGAATCAGGCTGTTTTCTTCTAAGAAATTACAAATCAAACATGAATCTATAATAAGTTAATAACTATGGCTTCAAAATATATTTGAACTATTGATTAATAGAAGAAAGGATAAAATTGTTTGGAGAAGTTTTACATGTTTCATTTAAAAGCCATGGGGCCATCTTATGAACTTTGCATACATGGGGAGCAGGGCAAACCATTTCTTACATTGAGGTTGCAGTGAAAATGTGGTGGACGAGCTTTTTGTTTATTTTGCAACACATGGTGATGCTTATTTGGTTGACATCTAATTTTTGGGCGTGGCATAGATGCAGCAGCGTTGAACCTTTTGAAAATGGAGGACCTATGGTCTACACCGGGTTGCTTATTCGGGTGAGGGCTAAGTTTGGATATGAAAGGTCTACAATGGATGGTTGACGGAAATCATATAATTTCTTCATATGATCATATGTGCAGTAAAGAACAAGAGATCTGAGTGATAAGTAGAAAATCCATTGAAGAGAGACATCTGAGCTTCATATTTGAACCCTCATTAACTTGAATTTCTGTATACATTCTGGAACAGAGAGCTTTCATATGTTATACATTCTATGTAGAGATGTTCATAATTCTTTATCCAGTTTATGACTGAAAGGGGATAGTTAAATTTGAAGTAGAGAGCCAAACATTTCTTATTATTCTTAATTGGTAACGAAGGATTATTTTGATGGTCTAGACCTCAGCTGGTCAAAAGATATACAATGATTTATCGTTCGAAAAAGGATAGTGGATTATATAAATACCTAAGGTATGGAAGCCTCAGATAGACAAAGTGGGTTAGCATCGTTAAGAGAACTCCTCTATATAAAGTTGATATGCCAGTTGTGTGGATTGAAATATTGGCATCACCTAATTCACCCTGAAGATCTTTTTTATTTCTCAAGATGGCGAGACAAGGATTTCTTTTCTTAAGTTTGGCTTTAATTAGATTTCCTTCATTGATTTCTGTTGATTGAGGATCCCACAAAATGTTTAAGTGTTAAACCCCCTTAATGCTTGATTATCAACACAACTCTTCAAAAAATAAGAACACACTCCGCTTCGCCCAAGCACATAAAACCATTTTGTGTTTTCCTTCCTTCCCCGTTGTTCATATCTTTACTATTTCAATTCCTTGCCATCTATAAAAGATGATTACATTAATTTGGTGCTTGTTAATTGGCTTAATTTCAACAGAATAAAATATATACTGATAAGTCTCAACACGGTTATAAGTTGAATTTACCGCTTAGCTTCAGAAGTGTAAATGTTGTTGCAGCAATGAAGAAGACCATAGAGATTGCAACCCAAAAGTGCTGAAACATAAATTGATAAATTCAGGTAATCAAGCGTAACGAAAAGTGGCACAAAACAAAAGTATGCACCTAGAATTTGTTGTATATTTCATTATTGATAACTGCATTGGTCAATATCACACTTTTCTTTGAAAATCAGTAAGTCGGCCTCTTATCCTAGCTGACTGACCAAGACATTGATTCGTTAATAATCATATCTCCACCGGATCATTTATAAACAGAAGGGAGATTATATGCGAAATATATTTTCCACTCCATGCTTCACAATTTCTGCTGTTTTATTCTAAGCCAAGATGCACATGTGAAGATCTGAAAGAAAGACACGGCGTGCGCGCAGAGAGAGAGAGAGAGAGAGAGAGAGAGAGAGAGAGAGAGAGAGAGTGTGTGAGAAAAACTATGTAGTTGAGCATCTAAGCATGTAGAAGAAGAATTAAGAGAGAGAGAAAAACAAAGCATAACGCATAAATTGTGAGTTTGAGCTTCACTGTCCATTATGAATTCCTTATACCTTCCTTTTTATGCGCCACTAAAATGTTGTAAACAATTGAAAAGACAGCATTTTTTTAAAATCGAAATCCACGAAATAATTTTATCTATGGATAGCATCATTGTGGTAAAGGTCGTAATGCCAGAGGAATCATTATCGCAAGGCATAAAGGGCGAGGTCTTGATCTAACACGATTCAACACATTTGTGTGTGTGTGTGTGTGTGTGTGTGTGAGAGAGAGAGAGAGAGAGAGAGAGAGAGAGATTCTCAACCCTAGATAACATGATTATGAAAAGGAAAAATCATGGGGCCAAGCTTCTTGTTTATATCAAAGAAAGAGAATATGAACATTTAGAGTTTTATAAGCAGGTCATCCGACAGTTTCGAGCAGGTTGGGGGATAAGGGTTTCTTATATGCCTTGGGGCCTACAAATTATAAGCCAACTAAGTTCAGTTTATTTGCCTCTTCTCTGCGAAACACGCTCTTTATCGTGTCAAAGTGGAAACCAAGGTTTGCTAGCTCATCACATTTTTCCTTGTCAACACATTGGTATTTGTGAGTTCCGACCAAGCAGTCAACTTAAAGGACTCAAAAACATTATCATCATCAGTTATACGGAAGGTTAAAAAAGAAGGAAGAAAGAAAGAAACTTACCGGAAGACTCTCCCATATAGCCTCATCACTGATGCATTCTTCGTCTCCAGGCATAAGTGCCTTGCACATCCTTAATCAGTAGAAAAACACAATTTAACAACTTGCCATCACAGTAAAGTATTGGATAGTTGAATGATGTTTTCTTATTCAGAAGAGCTTCAGAACTCAATAGAAGTTGAGAATCAGAATGGATAATCATTTTCTTATGCACACAAGTAGTCTTACCTAATGTTATCAACCAAAATTGTTGCTTCTAATGCCAGCAAAGGCAGAAATACTATCCTCAAATTTACATCTGCTATTTATCACATTAAATAACTAAACATGTTAATAATGATATACCGAAGAATGTTAAGGGAGGGATTAAGTCAAGTAAGAAAGGCTAATTGGACAGAAATCTGTTGATTCTCCAACTTATTAGTCATGCAGAAGGTGTTAGGATGTTTACCATATCTTCTCTCAAGGTGCACACAAAGGAGTAGTTCAAAAGCAACGAGCAAAGGGGTACCCACGATGGAATGAAATGGTGCCCACTGTTCATGGAAGAGTGTAAGTTACTCTTACAATAATACCGGACAAAATTATCATTTAGACAACAACAAAAAAAATAAAAATATATGTCCCGTGAATTAGTTATATTATATTTTATAAATCAGAAGTTATAGATTATCATACGTGGCGACCATGAGGCAATGATGGAGCAGGCAAGGAGAATCTACCCCTTGCCACAACTGCATGAAATAACCAGAGAGGAGAATATATCAACCTACAAAAAATAAAGCAAATGATGCATCAACACAAGCGAGGATGTTTACACATGCTTATGGCTGTGAAAAGAAGATTGAGCACATGCAAGTCAGTAAGGTCGAATGAGATATGTTGATAGAGAAGCTTTGAGATGTTATATCATGATAACTGTAGAAACTTGTACGATGATGAGGTGAATGGGGTCAATTTTAACAGAACTAGACAAAGAGTAGTATCTAATGATAAAAATAAAAAAAAAGAGTTTCATCGTACATAGTTGCACAAATAGAAAAGAATAGCACATCAAATAGGAATTAAGGAGAAAATGGTTTTTTCCAATATATGCATTCGACTTTTTCAACTTTTATAAGGGTCATATACCATCCAAGCTATAACTTATGTTGGTACATAGTATATTATGATCCAATACTAGACAATAGCTTTGAATGTCTTAATTTGTTGAAAGTTGATTTTGCAGAGTTCAAATTGCATAATGTACTGCACTGGATATCATAATGAAACAGCCCACCAAATTCCATCTACAACACGTTCGTACCCTTGAATCCACAAGTACCCGCTAAGGACCAAGAAATCACCCGACCGCATACATCTATAACTGTGACAATGGTATTATTGAAACTTGCTTGAACATGAATAACCCCCTTTGGTATTCTACATGCACTCTTACATGAACCAATACGTTCATTTCTACGTGATCCAATTCTCGGTATAACTTTTGCCATATTTTGTCATCTCATAAATATGAGCAAGAGATATATGGATATATCTATTTCATGTCAAAACAGATTCCTTATTTGTACATCGAGTCCTTTAGTGAGTCTGATTATCCTTGTGCCCCCACCTACAAATTAGGCGGCATAGGATGCCAACCAAATAAGAGGCAAATCCNACATCGAGTCCTTTAGTGAGTCTGATTATCCTTGTGCCCCCACCTACAAATTAGGCGGCATAGGATGCCAACCAAATAAGAGGCAAATCCATGGAACTGATGCCTGTAAATTAACACATCCAATGGACAAACAATTCTTGATTTTGCCTACAACTTTGAGCAAGTTGCTGTTGATAAGTATAACTTAAGATGTATCTGTGGTCTATAAACTGAAAATATCATACCAAGCAAAAATTCCTTCTCTGCGTGGCAACAAAACATATCTGGCATCTGAAATCACTCCTCAAATTACCCATCCAATACTTCTTTATCACTTAAGCGTTCACAAATGCTCTTTTGATCCATTTTCTCTTATTATGATAAAATTCATACTCTATCTTTAATAGGCAGTATAGTAAAAATATATCAACAGTTAATTTTTATTAACAAATACCATCACTACTTCATCCTAGGGAAACCAAAAAGTGTGCTAAAGAAAGGAAGAGTCTATATGCTCCTTCCCGCCCTTTTAAAACTTGGACTATTCAATGTTGCTCTGTGAAAATTCAGAAACAATGATAGTACATAGCAATTCAATGGACTAAACAACAATCCAGTCAAATAACAACAGCACTAGGCTGAAAACAAAGTAGCAAGAAGGTGAACCCCGAGCAATCAACAAAGGAGAACAAACACATAAAAACCGAGGAAAAAGATATGGCAGTCAAATAAAAACCGCTGAGTTATGCTTTTCCAGCCTCAGCTTCGCAGGTGGGACAAGGGTGAGAGCTGAGCATACATGCTTTGTGGTTAAATACAAACAAATATGGCAATTGCTAACCATCACGCCAATACAGTGCCACATGTAACAAGTTCTTGTCGGCTATATAGTAGTTAAAGGGAAAAATATACAGCTAACCGTACTTATGAACTCAGTTTTCCCTCATGTTGATTTCCCATAAGTTATTCACTTTAGAACCGTAGTAGGTTAATTGTCAAAAGACCTCAAATAAATAACTGAATGCAAGGATTACCAAATTATTTCAACTTTCACTGATACAGAAATATCATCTATCGCGCATATATACACGAGACAAACCACAATATTATTGGTAAAAGCATATCAGTATATTGAAATTAAAATCAAATACACAACTTCAAAAGTATTTGTCATAATCTAATAATCCTAACCCATACTACACCAATGCCATCCCGAATACATCTTTTCGAAATACTTACATATATCAGGTATAAAGACATCACAATCAATTAATTTCGAGGGAAAATTTAGAAGTTTGCAGTATCTGTCATAATCTAATATTCCTAACCCATACTCCACCAATACCGTCCCGAATACAACTTTTCGAAACACCTACATATATCAGGTATAAAGACATCACAATCAAATAATTTCGAGGGAAAATTAAAAAGTTTGCCAAAAAAAAAAAAAAAGGAAAGAAAGAAAGAAAAAAACCCCGAAAAGAACAAAAGTTTACCAAATGAAGAAAATTGACCCAATTTTAAGAAAATCCACATTTTTTTACTCAAATTGAGTAACATTTAAAACCATATTCATTAAATTAACGTAATTTCTGAAATTTTCATTTATAGAAAACCAAACACAAAAAGAAAGACCCAAAAAGAAGAAATACAAACCACCAAGAGTAGTTAACAGAACGACAAAGTTTGAGGGCAAGAAACAAAGTGAAAGAGAAAAGCAGCCCATGAGCCACCACCGCTTGCAGGGACTTGAAAACTCTCCTCCAACTCATCACCATCTTCACTGTAGCAGATAACTCAAGAACTAATGCCCCTTCACAGACGTATGCAGTCCTTCTGTATGTATATATGTATTGTACAAAAAGGTGTAGAGAGAGAAATTCAGCGAATCATTCGAGATGAAAATTCTTTTGAAGAAAACAAATTGAACGCTGGGCCATTTCTAGCTGTTGCAAATATTTTAATTGATGAGACACGCGAATGTCTCTATTGTTTTACTTCAAATGGTGGCCGCTCCCGGGGCATTATGACTAGGTTCAAAGGTCGAGAATACCATTCTTTTGAGAATATTACTTTTGGGTTTCCGATCTATACAAAATAGTGCAAGTAGGTCTTCAACTTTTATATTATTCCAGACGGATCACCACATTTTAATTTTTAATTTTTTCTTTTTTGGCATCGCTATCTAGATCTGACTACTGCTCGCTGTTGGCATTGAGTGGATTAGTTTCAGCTCCCATTTCCGGCAATAAATTGTCATTTCGTTCATATTGTCGCTGTCACGTTTTGTTATTGACAGCTATAATTTATTGGTGATAAGACTACTTTCATTTTATATCTAATTGTTGTTTGTAGTTGACATTTAGTAAATTAATTTTATCTTCGCTTACGATTAATTTTGTCAATTGATTATCGTGTCATTAATATAGTCATTGTTGCATTTTTTATTTTTATTTTTTGGTTGATGGAGGCATCATTGTTCTTGTGCTATGATAATTTCTTTTTCGTGGGATTTGGAGAAACTTAGGGGAGTGTAAGGGGTAAGGCAAATCTATTTTTTTTCCCCCTTAAATACTATAAAAATGACAATTTGGATCTAGTATTGAGACACTTACACTATGAGAAATCACATGTTAAGTATTGATGTTCATATTATACTAAGTATTGATAATAACAAATTTAATTCAAATGTTAAGATCCAATAAATTTATCTATCAATTAATTAATATGTCATATCTTCGATAGTTAACGTAAGATGAATATCAATTCTCATTAGATCATTTCTCCTCGCACTATATTGTACAAGTTAGAGGATCACAAATGCATTTTTCTTTTGTCTCTTTTAGGGAAAAGTGTGTAACTTGGGGATATATATGTCATTTGATTTTGTCGCGTGTCCCCCTTTCGCACCGGTTGGATTTGTATATATAAGTTACTTGTTAGATAAGAAAGGGTGTTGACATTTAAAAGCCAATGAGATAGTTAAGACGTTTCTTCTCAAGTTCAATTGGAACAACTCTTTTGGTGTACTCCCTAAATTCTCTCCCTCAGGCTCCTACCCTCACCAAATCTTTTCATTCCTAAATTAAAATTAAACTCGTGTTTAGTAGATATTAAAATCTAAATTTTAATTTTAATCAAAGTCAATAAATAATTTTTATCACATATTTTATGGGACTTACAGTTCAATTTTTATCAAAATCTAGTAAAAATTTGACAAGGGCTAAGTCAAAAAATTGGACCATATCCCTCAAAGTCCTAATCAAGCCACCAAGATGAAAGTGTAATTTTTTAGATAAATCACAATTTTCATTTTTATAGACAAATCAAGATTGATATTTGATCACGTCACGCTATCATAAATGCACTAGTATAACATGTCTTTAGTTAATATTACATTCAATATTATATCATACTAGTTTTTTAATCGTTTCATGTATTAAAATTTCTGAAAATGATAACATATACTTTGTTTGCGAAGAAACCGAATTTTAACGTTCTTTTTATTATTATTATTATTTCATCTTCGCTTTCCCTTTTTTTATGGTCTCGTCTCCTATTTTCAGTCTTTTAGTCTAGTCTTCATTCATTCAACACCACCCCTCAAATATGAGAAAATTAGTATTTCGTAACTTCCCAATACTCAAATTAATGAATATTTCACGATTGTATGTAATAAGATGTAATTCGTGTTAATATAGAATAACCCATCAATGAATGAGATTGTTTTTACATAAGCATTTGGGAACTTAGCCCCGCTAAATCGGTTTTGCTTCATGTACATAAGCAAAACCAACAAAAAATTGACTTCTATGCACCTTTTTTTTTAAAATACACGGTGGGGCTCACTCATTGAGTATTCTGGTGAATTTCTGTGGAAATTTTTCTGTACATGGAGGATAATTTTCTATTTTCTAAAATTAATGACCAAGAGGGTAAAAAGGTCGTGTCAATTAAGATTATGGTCTGCCATGTCGGGCCCATGCATTATATTTGGAACATAACCCTATATTGAAGTCTAGGACTCGAGTGTTACTATACCATGATGATATGATTATGACATTGTTTTTGGGCGGTTCTTGCAGCTAAACACGGGCAATTTACGAACCGACATGCTTTCTCAAAAATTCTTAAGACACTTTACATTTCATCAAAGAGCAAAACTTGAAAATAAGATGCATACCTAAAGTTTAAATATAAATTAGCTAGATTAGTATCTTAACTACCCACGATTTGCATTTAGATTATTGTAGTCCAAGTACATACCAAATAGGGGTATAATGTATGTTTATAAAATTTATATTGTTAGATATAAAGTTTTATGTAGCTCAGACAACTTTTCATTATAGTTCTAATAGTGTACATTAACCCCCCAACATATCATAAAATTCTCGTTCTTGAAAATTAACAACTTTCAAACCTAGAAAATGGATGGAATTCTAGGATTTCTTCTTAAGACAAATACTTTTCAGTTAAATTAATTGTAGTAGATTTCTTCTATACAAATATAGTTCTAGCAGGATTGTTCTTATTATGTAATTACATGGCATTAGGAAGATCCATATGTAATATTATAAATACTATTAATATATGGAGTAAATTCAAGTTACTTTACTACTTTAGATCCAAATGTTAATCTTTTCATCATATCAGAGCACAATTCAGACATGAAAAATATTATTGATGATGTCCCAACAACATTGACTGACCAAACTAATTACTCCACTAGCGTTGCTACAATCGTTACCTTCTTCGGTGCCACTGCTGCAACACCTCAATTGGCTCTCTTTTCTCTAACCATACGCCCTTTCCCTCAGCCTAATCTATATTTTTCCCTTAATTTTCGTCTTTCTCCATCAATATCTCTTCCCAAATTTGACTCAAACTCACCAACACAAATTGTCCTTCATGACTGATGACATCTTCAATTATGACTATCCTTGTTGGATATGATCAGCTCAGCTTTGTTGATAGATCTCATCCATGTAATCCAGCTACAATAAAATCAGATGGTGAAACTATTCGCAGACTTTATTTTGCATTCTAGATGCGTCAGGATAAATTTCTACATAATGCAATCATTTGTTCTCAAAACACCTCCAAAACAGTATATGTTAGACCATCACGTGATCGTATTACATAGTTAAAAAGTCATCTATCTAACCTTACTAAAGGAATTCAATCCATAACCGAATTCTTTCAATTTGTGAAAAACAAAGTTGATAACTTGTACTAATAGATTCTCGTATTCATAAAGAGGATCTTACCATAAAAATTTTTGAAAGAATTTTTGATGATTGCAAAGGCATATCTTGAGTAGTCAATGCTCGTGAAACTCCTATTTCCTTTTATGAACTTCATAAAAACACATCAATTTGAAGTTCAACTTCATTATCTTGAGAAATCGCTTGTTACTCGCACTGGTTCAACCTTCATTCCCCTTTAGCGACCAATATGCTTGGTGGTTCTTCTCTGTGTCAAAATTTAATTTTCATATCCAAATTTCATGATCAACATAACTAACTATTAAATTTTCTACTCTCTCTTTTCAAGTAAAGGACTTTTGAATGGGGACACGCCTGCTACAAGGCCCAATTAATAGGGTGTTTATAAATGCGCAGTCTATCTACCAAGTCCACTTTTCTCGCTTTTTCCACCATTCATACATCTACCAAAACTTGGAACGATCTCCTAGGTCATCCTTCTTAGTTATTGGCAATGAAAACAAATTTTATGGACAATTGTAAAAAAATAAAATTTCCTTCAATGGACAATTTCCATATAAAGTAAAGTCAAACGAATACCAAAAGATCCAAAATTTCAATATTTTTCAGGTGGAAAATTATACCAATCAAACACAATTAATTGACAATTCCCAGGAAAATAATTTTAGGCAATTCAATTTCCTATAATTCATTTTATTTCCACCCAAATTTCACTATTGCAATCAAACGGACCCTAAAAATCATAAATTACCTTTTATAAGTCTCCAATTTTTAGTTCAAAATGGTTTGAGGTTATTTTCTCTGATGTATGGACATCTCCGACTCCTTACATTGATGATAATAAATTTTACGTTCTTTCCATTTACTACTTTATACGTTACATCTAGTTTTACCTATTGAAGTGCAAATATAATGTTTTTATAATTTTTTCAATTTTTAAATTATTGGTTGAAAATTACTTTACTTTCATTAAAACCTTTATAATAATAATAATCATTGGGACGAGTTTATATATTGTGTCCATGGCTGTCGAGTCATGGTATAACTCATCTTACAACTTCACCTCGAAGACCTCAACGTAATGGTTTGGTTGAACAACGTCACAATCATATTGTAGAAACTAATTTAACCTTTTTACATCGTGCTTCGATTCTGAGAGTTTTTTAACTGACGCCTTCTCCATAGCAATCTATGTTATCAATCGAATCCTTATCCGAACAATGTCCATGCATTCTCCTTTTGGAAAATTATTTGACAAACACCTAATTTATTCTCAACTAAGAAAATTTGATTGTTTATATTATCTTTGGCTTCGCTTCTATACGGACAATAACTTGAAATCGATCCCACCCATGCACCTTCTTTGGTTGCTATCTAACTCAGAATGCTTAATCGTGCTATAACACTGAGTCCAAATACATCTTCACCTTGCATCATATTAAATTATTGTGTAATGCACCGAGAATTCGACATTATTTTCTATATTTTTTGTATTCCACAATTATTTTTAGGTATATATATACTCCTTCGACTAGAATATGTGTGTCAAAAGTGGGTGTTTGAATGACCAACTTCAGACATGCATAACTTTTGCTCTGGAGTTGGTAGTTTTTGGTAAAAATAATGTTACTTGTACATAAACAATTATATAATATTTACATATAGATGAGATGTCAAAAACAAATAGGGGAATTTTTTTACTATTATTTGGTTGAAGAAATTTTTACTCAATCATATTTCACCACATCGTGTACATGTAAACTATTATATAAACATATTATGTACAT